>PYST01000228.1:0-63167 GCA_003049485.1 Ophioceras dolichostomum
GGAGCAATTGGGCCAGGAGTTGTGCGTATACGCGGAAAGTGCGCAGGGTAATCGTGTGCGCAGGGTAATGGTGGCTCACGTTAAGTTACATTACATTATGTACCTAGGTAAATTGCAGGCCCTGCCAACAGTGACCGCATTCTACGTATTTGGCGTCCGCCCACCTGGATCCTTCGGGTTCGAGTTGGTACGTGCACGCACGGACTGGACCGCATTTGGGTCGGCACGTCGGGTGGCTCCTCACTGTGGCTCCTCACTGTGCGCGAGTGCCTTCTCTGGCAACCGCGCTGCACTCTGCAAGCACTTGTCCACCTAGTCTTGACGTTCGAGGGATCGGATTGATCCCCCTCCTGGCATGGCTTTGATACCGGCAGCATCATCATCGTCGACCGGCTCTGAATATCCTCCGGCCCCTCTGGTTGGCTAAAGAGCCCGCCCTAGCCTTCCAAACCTTCCAGTATCTTTTTTCTCCTTTCGAATCCCAGCAAAGCCCGGCAGAGCGGAGCTGGACACTCAATTGCCTGGTAGCCTCGCATCGACCCGCACGCATCGCCAGTCGCCAGCCGGTTGACTGCCCGCCCCAGTTGCTCACCCCGTTTCCGTTGTGCGCCGTGCGCGTCGCTCTCGTGTGTGCCACTCACTCCTCGGTTTGTCGGTCGCTGCGGTCGGTCGACACGTCTCTCGAACCTTGAGCCCATCAGCCGTGTGTCCCGTGCTGCCGTCCGTTTCACCGCTCGAAGTGCCCAGCGCCTGGAGCCAGAGCGACAGTGCCTGTTACCCGCGCTCTCGCACCGCCAGAATTCCACAGTCAGCGCCCGTCGTGGACACTTGAAGCCGGAAACACTCAGTGCCTAGCAGCAACAACATTGCAGACACGCCAAACATTGCACATATCATTGCAGACGGTCCTGATCCCGAGTGCCGCGTCTCACAATTTAGGACGGTTTGGCCCCGCACACACAGCCCTGCCGGCTCCAAGGACACAGAATCGAGTTTGCAGAGTCAACACAACTCAAGTCGAGTCTTCGCCAAACAGCACGTCCGCAATTCCGCTGTGGCCCGTCCCCGCCATCCTATCCCATCCCGACTTATCCATTGCTCGAACCTGAACCACCGCACCAACCTTCACTACGACTACCTCCATCTCCACGGCACCTGCCTGCAACTTGCCCGACCTGACTGCCAGACAGACTTCACGACGGTAACTGCACAGCAACTCGCACCACCACGCACAAACCACGACGGCGTAACACCAGCAGCTCGTTCTGAGTGTCCGGCTTCTGGATTGTCCCAATGTTTTCCAAACTGAAACGAGAGGTCTGTCTCTTTTAGCTAGCTCCATTCACCCTCTTCCTGAGTTCCTCCTCAGTTCCTGCCTGCCCCAAGCTCTTCAACACTCCCTGCCGCCGCCACCAACCACATCACACCCACCTACCACCCGCTTGCCGAGACCACCCCCTTGTCCACGACCTGTTGTTTGTGCGTGGGCACAACCACTATCAAGCGCCCGCCCGCAATTCCTGTGCTCCGTTCCTGCTCCCCTGCCTACCCTTGCCCTGCAACAGCGAGGACAGTGACTTCGACTGCGATTGCGACCGCAATCAACCTCCTCCCGTTGTCTCGCGTCTCGTCGTCCCGCCGTCTCGTCGTGCGCCATTTCGTCGTGCTGTCGACGAATTTTCGGTGTTCGCTATCTCTTCAGAAGGCGAATCACACTGTACCGCGCCGTCGCCAACCTCGAATTGTTGGAGGTGGAAGTGGAAGTGGCACCATTCTACCGTTGGGCCCCTCTTCACCAGGGCTCGACTCCCCTTCCGGCCCCATTTTCCTTTGCTCCTTGGCAGCAGCAACGAGCGCAACAGCCGCACCGACAGTTCTCCCGCGACACCGTCTCAGCCTTCCTTCTCCAGCCCTCGGTGGAACAATCGATTGCCTTATCTTCATTCAATTCCCTTCACCCCTTCCTCGTCGAGGCGCCTTTTCGCTTCTTTGAGCTCCCCTCCCTCCGTGTCCCCTCCTCCTTGGTGCTGTTTTGTTTTGTCTTGAGAGAAACCCCACCCCGCCTTTAGACCACCTCACCTCCCTCGCGAGACACGGACGCAAACGACTGCTGTTGTTCTTCAAGATGAGGCGCCTCAGCCAGAGAGTTGTCAGTAGTGGCTTGCGCCCTTGCCGCCGACGTCACACTGCGTGATCCTGCCTTTGATGCATCAGCCCTCTTCTCCTGCATGTTCCGTGTTGCTGACAGGTCTCTTCGACGCCACAGCTCTCTCGAGGCAAGGACCCGAATAAGTCTTCGAAGAAGAATAAGGACTCCTCCAAGGACGGCGCGGCCTCCCCCTCGTCAGGGGGCTCGAGGGAAGCCGCCGGCCAGTCGCCCGTGCTCACTCCGTCCTCGTCGAGCTCGACCCTCAACGACCTCCGGAACAAGCCCCTGCCACCTAGTAATGTCGGGTCCCTCAGCGCCGAGGCGAGCTCCCCCGGTGGAGCGACGGGCCAGATAACGCCGAATCAGGGGATGCCAGATCGCTTCAACTTGATGGGGGGAAGCCCACAGCCGTCGAATGGAGCGAGCACACCGGCGCGGCACGGCCAGCTGCCACCAACTGTTATCATCAGTCCCAGTAGCACACCCGTGAGTGCCCCGCGCGTTTCTGTCCTTTTACTTCCCTCGCTCCCTTTGCTCCCTTTGCGCCCTTTGCGGCTACAAATCCATCCCCGATCTGCCTGCTGCATGTCCATTGCGATGGATTCTGACCGTGTCACCACACCCGGCGATAGCATGTACCGCCACCCGGAGCCGCCGAGACCATGCCCCACGACCTCGCCCCCCCGAAGGCCGGCCAGAAGTCCCTCATGTTCGACCGCCTTCAGCAAACACCCAAGGATGTGCCCGAGGGACTCCGCACGCCCAAGCGGCAACACTCATCCCGTTTCGACATATCCGCGCACCGCGAGCTTGAGAAGCTGCCAGGCTTCCACGAGGTCCCCCCGAACCGCAGACAGGAGCTCTTCATGCAGAAGATCGATCAGTGCAATGTCATCTTTGACTTTAATGACGCCAGTGGTGACATCAAGCCGAAGGAGATCAAGCGGCTGGCGCTCCACGAACTGCTGGACTATGTGGCCAACAACCGTCAGGTGATCACGGAGCCGATGTACCCGAGCGTCGTCGAGATGTTTTCCAAGAACCTGTTCCGCCAGATCCCGCCACCCATGAACCCCCAAGGCGAGGCGTTCGACCCCGAGGAGGACGAGCCGGTTCTCGAGCCCGCATGGCCGCACATTCAGGTCGTCTACGAGTTCTTCCTCCGCTTCATCGAGAGCCAAGACTTCAACACCAACATCGCCAAGGCATACATAGATCATGGCTTCGTGCTGCAGCTCTTGGAGCTCTTCGACTCGGAAGATCCTCGCGAGCGCGACTTCCTCAAGACGACGCTGCACCGAATCTACGGTAAATTCCTCAACCTGCGGTCGTTCATCCGACGCTCGATCAACAACGTCTTCTTCCAGTTCACCTATGAGACGGAGAGGTTCAATGGAATCGCGGAGCTCCTTGAGATTCTCGGGTCCATTATCAATGGATTCGCGCTCCCGCTCAAGGAGGAGCACAAGCTCTTCCTCACCCGGGTCTTGATTCCCCTGCACAAGGTCAAGAGTCTGAGCATGTATCACCCTCAGCTTGCGTACTGTATTGTTCAGTTCTTGGAGAAGGACGCTTCTCTGACCGAGGAGGTATGCACGGTTCTTCTACTTCGAGCCCCTGTAGAGTCTTACTTTCCGCGAGGCTGCCTAGAGTCGACTCGATGTGCTAACAGATAGAAACCATTTCCTTCACAGGTGGTATTGGGTCTACTGCGGTACTGGCCGAAGGTCAACAGCACCAAAGAGGTTATGTTCCTCAATGAGGTTGAAGACATTTTTGAGGTCATGGATCCCGCAGAGTTCGCCAAGGTTCAGGAGCCGCTCTTCCATCAACTCGCCAAGTCTGTGGCAAGCCCGCACTTCCAGGTGGCGGAGCGAGCACTGTACTTCTGGAACAACGAGTATTTCTGCAACCTGGTGAGCGACAATGTCGAGATCATCCTCCCGATCATGTTCGCGCCGCTGTATGAGAACTCCAAGGGCCATTGGAATAGGTATGTCTCCTGTTAACCCCTTTTCCACTCCCCCGAGCGTCTGCCCTTCGTGCCCTTTGTGCACAGCCGGAGACGTAGTGCTTTAGTCAATTTATTGCTTTTATAGAAGCTAATCTAGCTCGACATTTGGAAGGACGATCCATGGCATGGTATATAATGCCATGAAACTCTTCATGGAGATAAATCCTCAGCTTTTCGATGACTGCTCGCACGAGTACACGGAACAGCAGAACAATGCGGCGGCGAGGGAAGCCATGCGTGAGCGGAAATGGGCCGCGATCACGGAGCAGGCAAACAAGAGGAGGACGAACGGAGTGGAAAAGGGCGACAAACTCCCTGGCCCTCCTGCTAGGACTCACCAGACCCCGATGCCGCGTTTGGACGAGGTCGATCCGGCAGAGGACAACCAGAAGAGGCTGGATTCACTCAAGCTGCAGGATGGCGAACGTGGGGCCCGCCGGCCAGGGATGCACGAGAGGCAAAACTCGGTGGGATCGTCCAGGAGCGGACGGTGATCTCTAGCAGATGGGTGAATCTCATGAGCACCCCACGGCCTCTCGAAGAGAGCGAGGCCACTTGAAACCACCATTTTTCATCATTCCACGCCGAACGTGTCCCCACTTCTCTGGCCTTCTGCGACTAGCCCGGATTCGAATCCTCTATCTCTCTCTCTCTCTCTCTCTCTCTCTCTCTCTCTCTCTCTCTCTCTCTCTCTCTCTCTCTCTCTCTCTCTCTCTCTCTCTCTCTCTCTCTCTCTCTCTCTCTCTCTCTCTCTCTCTCTCTCTCTCTCTCTCTCTCTCTCTCTCTCTCTCTCTCTCTCTCTCTCTCTCTCTCTCTCTCTCTCTCTCTCTCTCTCTCTCTCTCTCTCTCTCTCTCTCTCTCTCTCTCTCTCTCTCTCTCTCTCTCTCTCTCTCTCTCTCTCTCTCTCTCTCTCTCTCTCTCTCTCTCTCTCTCTCTCTCTCTCTCTCTCTCTCTCTCTCTCTCTCTCTCTCTCTCTCTCTCTCTCTCTCTCTCTCTCTCTCTCTCTCTCTCTCTCTCTCTCTCTCTCTCTCTCTCTCTCTCTCTCTCTCTCTCTCTCTCTCTCTCTCTCTCTCTCTCTCTCTCTCTCTCTCTCTCTCTCTCTCTCTCTCTCTCTCTCTCTCTCTCTCTCTCTCTCTCTCTCTCTCTCTCTCTCTCTCTCTCTCTCTCTCTCTCTCTCTCTCTCTCTCTCTCTCTCTCTCTCTCTCTCTCTCTCTCTCTCTCTCTCTCTCTCTCTCTCTCTCTCTCTCTCTCTCTCTCTCTCTCTCTCTCTCTCTCTCTCTCTCTCTCTCTCTCTCTCTCTCTCTCTCTCTCTCTCTCTCTCTCTCTCTCTCTCTCTCTCTCTCTCTCTCTCTCTCTCTCTCTCTCTCTCTCTCTCTCTCTCTCTCTCTCTCTCTCTCTCTCTCTCTCTCTCTCTCTCTCTCTCTCTCTCTCTCTCTCTCTCACATAGACTGGTTTCATTGTCTATTGTTGTTATTTCTTAGGTCTCAGTTCCGCGTCCTGCTTGATTCCCCCCGCGCAGTTTCCTGCCACGCCCGCGTCTCGTTACATGAACGATATGAGAGCGGTCTGCTCGCGTCCTCGCATCAACCACGGTGCTTCCTTCTATATGAGACGAGATCGACATGAGATCGGCATCCCACTTACCACGCCGCCTACATGTGTTCACCCACATCAACCTACCTACCTACCGCCTGCACTTACCTAACGTACTCTCTGACCTCCCGTCGATACAAACCGGGCTATACCGAGTTTTCGCTCTCAGGAAAGCACCGCTCTCGTGTGGAGATAGTTTACTTTTACGCCAGGCTATAGCATGGGGCTTTTTTATCCTTTATTTCTTCCATTTCCCTTTCGTTGATAATGCTCTGCGGACAACAAAAAGTACGTCGAGCTTATAGACACACACAGACACTCTCTCACGCACACCTCTGGGCTCGGTGGAGACGGAGACAAAATGGAGTAAGGGTGCTTCTGCCCGTTGTTGGCTTTTTTATAATTTCCATTTTCCCCTTCCTTCGTTTCCTTGTCTCTCGCTTGCTCGCTCTGCCTTGTCTCCTTCGAACTTCCGAGTCTCTGCCTACCTTACCTGGCACTTAATCAAGCAGGGTGTACCATGCGTGACGGTGGGGGATTTTGTGAGCGTCTGCCCCAGGCACGCGGCCCGCCAGAAAGAGAAATGTGCATGCTTTGCAAACCCAATCCGATGAGAGACTGGTAGGTAGAAAAAAGATTACTGTGCTCGCGCCGCGCCATGCGAATGGAAAACCGGAGAAAATCTATGACCGGAGCGGGCACAAAACAGTTGTGGATGGGCTGGGGATACGGCCCGGAACGGAGGACACTTGGAAACGGAGAGTCTAGTTGGGGAGTCAAGGGGAAACCCAAAACGACCTTGGAGGGAAAGACCAGAAAGTAGCAGAAAGAAAAAGAAAGGGTTGTCTAATACGGCGAGCGCGTTGGGGAGAGGGTTCATGTTGTTTGCTTGGAGCGAAAATGGCGGTGGGACCACATGCGCACTAGGTTGCCAGGAACATCCCCTTGTGATTGACATCTTCGTTTCGGTTGGGTGTTGTTTTGTCGATCGCCTCGTGGAGGCCGGGAGGGATGGATGGGGTTCTGTTGCCGACGGTATTGCTTGCTGTAAAGGATGTAGCCGCTGGGATGAAGGGGTTCTTTTCTTGCTTTTCCTGTATGACGCGTGCGTGGTGGTTGGTACAAGGAAGCTTTCTGTAGCGAGTATAATGGAGTTTACGTGTGAAGTTTTGGGAGAAACAAGAGAGTAAGAATATGAGGTATTCACTATCACTACTACCTGTGCTCTCCCGAAACTTGCCTTCCTTGTCCGGTTACTCGCTCGCACTTTTCGTAAAGTCACGCCGCACATGTCTTGATATTGGAGATATCGGAATCTGCTTGTATTACGCCAGCTACCCAGAGAGTTTTCCCCCCTACTACCTGTATTTGCCTCTATGATAGGTTGGGTTGGTAGAAGATTCAATACCGCCAGCTTCATTCAAATGTGTTCGCCCTCGCCTTAGGGGAGAAGAGATGAATTTTACCAACCGCGCCCTCCTCCACTGTAGCTCCCTCGGTAGTTCCCGTTGCTTCCTCCTTCTCCGCCGCGACCGCCGCCGTCGCCTTCTCTTTGAGGAGCTTGAGGTGGCGCGGGTGCCGCCTGCGAGCTGCCCCAGCCGCCAGCCCATGCGGTGGGCTTTGTAGGCTGCTGCTGCTGCTGCTGCTGCCCGGGATTGGGCGGCAGTCCTGGCGGGAACCATCCTCCCTGCTGTTGCTGGGGAGGCGGCTGGTGAGGGGGTAGGTGGTGATGGGGTTGTGCCATCCACTGGGCTTGGAAGCCCGTGAGGTGGGGAGGGGTATTGGGAGGAGGAGCATGAGGAGCGGGTGGGAGAGGGAAGCCGCCGAAGGGCTGGCCGAAGTCCCCCTGAGGAGGAGGGATGGGCATCTGCGGCATCTGCATAGGCATGGACATTTGCATTTGCATCGACAGTGGTAAGGGTATGGGCATCATTGGCAGAGGGGGGAAAGGGAGCGCGGGTGGTGCCGGGAATTGAGTGTTTGGAGGGAGAGGCATTGGTGGCCGCGTGGCGTTCGCAGCCGCGGCAGAGTTAGGAGCAGGTGGCGGAGGAGAATAGCGTGGGGAGAGAGACCTGTCGCGACTTGTCCGTCGTCTGTGGTCTCCTTGACGGTTAGTCGAGGAATAGCTTGTTGAGCGGCCCCGCGACCGGTGGGCGCTGTAGCTCCGGCTCCGACTCCGATTCCGACTCCGACTCCGACTCTGGCCGCGACTTTGGTTTGGGGGCCGCAGCCTTGAGCGACTCCGGCTGCGGGATCCTGACATACGCCGGCGTTTGAAGACCGGGCGCGACGAGCCTCTGCTCCCGTCGCGGCTTCTGTTCCTGCTCCTGTCTAGATCCCTGCTCGGGCTACGACGTCTGCTCCAACTCCTGCCCCGATCTCTGCCCCGGCTCCTGCTCCCTCTGTCCCGACCCCGACTCCAATGCCTGCGACTCCGGCTTCGACTGCGACCGGCGCTTCTCCCCCGCGAGTCTGCAGAGTGGCTGGAGCGGCCCCTCGGCCTCAACCTAGCGCCCTCTCTCTCGGTGCCGCGCAACCGGTCCTGGTCCTCCGCTTTTTTCCGGTTTCGCCGCGCCTTCATTTTCTCACAGAACGCCCTGGACCAGCCGTAGTAGGTGTCGCCGTCGAGCACCTCGCCGGTGATCTCGTCCAGCTCAACGCGCTCGCCCATCTGGTCGATGTCGATGGACGGGTCGTCCTCACTCAGAGGGACATCCCTGGCGTACACACGATCGACGTTGCGGAGCAGCGCTTGGACGGCATCGACAAGGAGGGGAACTGCAGGGCCAGCGGGCAGCTGCAGGGGCTTGACCATAGCCGGGTTCATGGGCCGCGTCGAGTTCGGCTCCAGGACAGCCAGCCAGGTCGCGGCCGGGAGGTCGTACCACGGCGTCGACGGATCGCCATGGGTAGCTGGCAAGAGGAAAGGCACTTCTTTGGTGGGCTTGGCCGTGGCTGGCTGGGCTGATGTCGGCGTCTCGCTCTGCGCGGGGTCGGCGGCTGGCCCAGTCCCAGCGCTCGCTGCGGACTCCGTGCCGCTGGCGATGGCCTCACGCAGCCTGTCAGGCAGAGAGACAGCGGCAGTGGATGAGGACAGATATTTCTTCTGTTCCCAGAGCGTGACCAGGTCGTACAGCTTCTTGGTGTGCTTTGGCGTATTCGCGAAGGACGCCGCGGATCTAAATAGGCCTGGAAGACTGAGTTCGAGGCCACTGGCGAAGGTCTCGTCGCGGAGGCGAGAGCTGGTATGGTGGAGGACGTCGCTGAGGATGTAGAGGAGATGCAGCGTCCTCCGCTTAGCCGAGGGCCCGGTCTCTGGACTTGTCTCGGGAGCGGAGGCTGCGGTTGAGCCATTGTTCGTCGCCGTGGGTGGCTGTTGCTTCTGACCTGTCGGGACCAAAGAGGCAGCCAGCGCAGCGACGTATTTCCCAAGGGCAGCAGTACGCCCTGAAGAGTGGACGATGTGACGTAGAGCCCACTGTTTGCATTTCTGCAGAGAGACGAGCGACGGCAGAACATAGGGAAGAAAGCAGAATATTTAGCCGTGGCTCAGACCCCAAGCGACTGCTACAAGAGCACAGAAAGAGGGAGACAATGGTGTCACCCTCTTTCAGAATGTGTGTATGTGTGTATGTGATTTCAAACCTGAACGTTGGCTGGCGAGCACCGGGCGACGGCGGAGTTAAGCAGCGCGTGGAAGGTCTCGAGCTCTTCGCGGGTGCACGGCGTCGGGTCCGGTCGAATCAGCACGGCGGCCGCAAGGGCGGCCTTGGCTATGGCAAGCTGTGGCGACGCCATCGCGATGGCCGAAGGCTCGAGTCGCGGTTGTCGCAGAAGCAGCAGCAGCGACAGCAAGAGATTTGATCAATGCCGCGCGCGGATCGTGCTCTGCCCTCGCGAATCCAAAGCATTGGAAGTGGTAGATGAAGTTGTACAACGGTTGATGGATTCTCGTTGTGGTTTGTCACGGCTGGATGTCACTCCTCCCTGGAAGTCAAAATTCCAGTGGAGCTCTAAGCTTCCATGTCTTGGCACGGACCGCCTCTGAGCTTCAACCGCCGACAGTGGAAGCTGCACGCACAGTGCCTTGCAGCTACCAAGATTTGAGACTACGGGTAGTCGCTAATCGGACCATTACGCACTAATAAAGAGGCTTCCCAGGAGCCTGGGTGATCTGTTTGGGTATTTCATATCTGTATTTCTGATTCCCTTTACAAAATATTTTCGTGATAAATGATATCATAATGAGTGTGGCTGCTGTAGACGTCCTCGACATGCCTTAGTCACATTTGCAGAACGCGGGTTTCCTCGCCGGCGAAGCCTCACTTCGACGACCGCACCTCTTGGTTGCACGGAAGTGACATAGCTATGTTCACTGGCTGAGTGGCGAATGTGCGCTCCGTCCCGTCGTTTCATATTCATACTATGACACTCCTCTGCCTGCCCTAGCCCAAGCTCACGAGAACCTGTCGCCTTTCGTACTCCTGTAAGGTACGCTGGCTTCGTATTTGCTTTGCGCGCCGGGGTCTGTAGTGGGGGCCGGCCTTGTCGGAGGAGGATCAGAACTGGCGGCTCCGCTGCCCGGTGGTGACGCACTCCCTCCCATAGCTGCCGCCGATGGTGGTTGAGATGGCACGTCCCCAGACTTCTCGAGCGACTCGATCATGGCGCGCTTGCGCTTCTGTTCCTCCCAGCGCAGCTGCCGGTCGGCGTTGATACTCTTCTTGGCGAAGTAGTAGGCGGCTCCTCCGGCTGTTTGTTTCATGTGCGCCACGTTAATATTGCTCAGGTCCAGCACGTCGGCGGCGAGAATGCGACAGGGAGACAGACGTACCGACGCAGAGAGAGCCCCAGCCCATCCTGTGCCGATGGTGCGCGGCGCCGGTGGTTAGTCGAAGATCGAAGACTCGGTCCTATTCTCCTCCCCTTCCCCCTGCTCGGGAAATATTTGAGGGTCCGTACCAGAACGATTTAATCTTGCGCGGGCGTTTGGGTTAGCTGCGTGAACCGAAATTTGCACAGACGAACGGTCGGAGGACAGACACTCACGGTGTTCATCGTGCTGCGAGCACTAGACTGTCGCAGATTCAGAGAAGGCGTCCTTAGCGGCAAAAACAACTGAATGTATGCCGGTGAGGAAATTACTGAAAGTACGGTTTTAAGGCTGCTGGGGAAAGAAATGTTTAACAGTGGCGGCTGTCGGTTTACATATTATGACCTGAGCATTTTCGTCGCGGCTCGGTCCACTATCGTTGCCACCAAGCCGGGAGAGCTCGGGCTTGAAGACCGGGCAAGCTCCGTCACAGTCTAGCCACAGTGGGCTACCAGCTTCTCCCAGTGAGGACGAGCTGAGAAGCTCAGTGGGAGAGTGAAAAGGCCAGCTAAGCCACTTCGGGCTGTTAGTGCAGAGAGTGATTGATGTGGCGTCGTTCCTCCCGGTCGCCCCTTGCTTGGATGAAACGGCTGGCTTGACCAAGTCCCGGTGTCCCCAGCCTGTTTCAACGCAACCCTTTAATTCGATATGCATCATTCAATTGCGCCAGCACGGGGGTACGTTGCAGAGACCGCCTAAAATAACTGATCGGCCACTGCAAGCGGAGTGACGTGTGCCCTTGTTTTACTTGCTGTGCTTCTTGAGCTGGTTTGGGTTCCTGAGCACTGTGAGCAGTAGCACCATCACTTAAGCTGTCGTCTTGCACAAGAAGGCACTGGGATAGTACGAAGGCACTGGGACAGTACGGTACAGTAAGTCAATATCGAGGTACGGATCAAGCGTGGCAGTGCTCGCGTCCTGTGGAAGAAGTGTGAATGACGAGATCCGAGGAGCAGCGGACTTTGTTTCCACGTAAGTTTGGCTGTTCCACGCCTCCCGGCAGTGTGGATAGATGACGAGGTATTCTGTACATACTCCGGCAAGTACCATTTCAGGGCTTCAACAATTTGATGGTTCAGGGGTCCATCGAGTTCCAAGGTTCAACTTTTCTTCGCAATTTGTCGCTAATTCTGGAGCGAACTTCGACGAGGAATAGGAGGATCATTCACTCAAGGAGTGCATCCACCGGATTCATGAATTTTCATTGAGCCAGGGCGGCCAGCCAACAAGTTACCGGCGGCCAACTCCCGACTACATGGTTACTACCACGGAGTACCACCTCCTCGTAATTGGTACCTGTTCCTAGCTGGTTCCTCGTCCCACGTCATGCATGCGGCCATGCGGCGGCGTCTGCTAACGACCGCACTTTGTACTGCAGACCTCCATCAAATTCCTGTACTCGCCGCCATTATCCCTTCAACTTCATGTCTGGCCGTTTCGCTACAGCAACAACACATCGCCCTTCTTCTAGGTCTCTTTGCCCTTGGCTTTGAAGTCGCTATCCCGCTCTCGTTCGGCCGTCTTTCTCCAGCATGAACACCCGCCCTGAACCGGCCTGCCCACCATTTCGCTCATCGATCGCGCCGACCCTCCGCTGGTGCGGATAATCAACCCCCACCGTTCTTTCAACCGTGCCACTGAGCATCCATTCTCTACCACGACCTCGATTTCTCGTCATCAGTCCTCGTTTTGTCTCTACGCACGCTCGTTCTTCAAATCACGTTGACGTTTTGAATTCGATCTATTCTATTCTACTTACCCTCTCTCCTTCATTTTAGTTCTCTGGCGCTCGCCAGTGCTCTTTACCTACTTCTCTTAGGCCCCCCTTTATGTCCCCCATGACATAACATCTCGGGATCAGAGTTCCTCACTCTTTATGGGCGTTCGACTACAACATCAGGGTGGATGGGTACACTTAGCCCACAGCCCGCCGTCCCTCCTCCCATACGAACGCCATGGCTTCTCCCAACATGCCTGAGGGGCCTGATGCCACCTCTCTCGTAAGTGTTCCTTCTCCTCAATACCTAGGTACCTATGCATGCTAACTCATAGGCGCAAGAAACCGGTGTCCTCACTCCTGTCGCACTTCGAGAAGATGAACACGGCGACCGATCCGCCCACCGGCCCTCCCCCAGTCCGATCAATATCCCCCGCACAGAAACCCCTGAGGCTGCGAGACACGGGCGTCAACCAGCTTGAGCCGCCTCCCGCCCAGAGAGAACTGAAGGCAAAGCCGAAGGCTCTTCAAAGTGCCCCGACCTCCGACACCCTCGACGCTCCCTCCCGCCTCGGACCGCCTCCACCATTGAGCCCTCGGCCCATCAGTATAGGCGCACCATCACTTCTCGTCCAACCGCCCCATTCCCCCCCGAAAGGGAAGGTGTTGAACATCGCGATCGGGGAGCAGTCGAGTTTCCTGAACCCGGATTCACTCGTGAAGACGGCCTCGCCATCAACTCCCAGTCGCCCATTCAAAATCCCCAGTCGCCCACATACGCCGATTCCAGACTCCCGACGGTCGCCCACTCCCAGGCTGACGACGTCTCAGCCTCCGTCTCCCCCGCCACCACGACGGTCTGCAGAACTCAAGCGAGAGAGGGAGCAACGTGACGCCAAACCTGTGCCTCCCCCCATCAACCGGGCGGACAAGCCGGTGCTGATCCCCTCAAGGAATTCCTACTTCGGAGGGGACCCCTCTAGTCGCTTGGTGGCATCGGACAAGATCTCACCCTTCAGCAGTCCGCCTAGCAGCAATGACAGCTTTGAAGGAGGTGAAGTGCCCCCAACGCTGCCTACAAGGCCAAGACCGAGGATAGAGACGGCGGCTCCCGCACCAGCCAGGGCAAATACCATACAGGTCGGGTTCGAACCGCCTCCTCTACATCCCTCGATTGCGAGCAAGAGAAGGGAAAGGGAACAGGAAATGAACGGGCTGGCCTCCAGGGCAGCGGGCTCGGTTGCGGCAAGGGGGCCGTTGACGCCACAAGGAACGGGCGAACAGGTACCGCCATTGCCCAGCAGGGCCAGGACGGTGGTAGAACAGCAGCCGCAGCCGGCCAGCAACGGCACCTATCCGTTGATGAGGCCGCCTCCACGACCTCCCAAGGCCGCGTCAAGTGCAGATAGCCCTACGACCGCGTCGCAGAAGAGGATTGCGTCCAACCCAACCACTCAGAATCACCCACCACCACCACAGAGAGTCCACGGAAGGTCTATGACAGTAGACAGGACCTCCAGCCGTGTCCCTAGCGAATTCCGCTCAGCCCCTGTCGCCCCTATTGCTCCTCCATCAATGCCCGCAGCACCTCCAACTACTTATGAAGCCAGTCCAGACCCTGCGGCGGCAAGAGCAGAGCTCACCGCTTCGTTTCCTGACGCCTCCAGGTCCAACCGAAGGCCACCGTTCATCAAGCAGGGTGTCCACGAAATTCCTACAAAGTACGACAGCCGCATCTTGGACGTCTGTGGTGAATTGGTGTGCACTAGTGGTCACCTAACCAGAGTATGGAGCCTTCTGGATGGAGAGCTTCTGATGAGTCTCTCGCACGGGGAGACGGTCAGAGCAACGGCCGTGGCTTTCAAGCCAGGAGCAAACGTCGACGAGGAAGGTGCAAGGCTCTGGATCGGGAACAACACCGGAGAGTTGATGGAGGCCGACATCTTGACGTCAAGCATCGTGGCCACCAAACCTACGGCTCATGGCCGCCATGAGATCATCAGGATTTATCGGCACTACAATGAAGTCTGGACGCTAGACGAGGGTGGTACGCTCAACGTATGGGGACCTGACGAGACAGGAGTCCCGTCGCTCGTCAACAATCCAGACCAGACCTTCCGGACGCCGAGAGGTCACACTTTCTCCATGGTTGTGGGTGATGAGTTGTGGCACGCCACTGGAAAGGAGGTGAGGGTATTCCTGCCCACGACACATGGGAAGCATCAGTTCCAGGTGCTGGTGCGGGCTCTATACCAGGATCAGGCCGGAGATGTGTCGTCCGGCACCGTGCTGGCCTCGGATCCCGACAAGGTCTTCTTCGGGCACGCAGACGGCAAGGTCAGCATTTACTCGGGGCAAGATTACTCGTGCCTCGGGCTGCTGAACCTCAGTTCCTTCAAGATCAACACGCTCGCCGGCGTGGGCGGCGACATATGGGCTGGTTTCAACTCCGGCCGGATGTGCGTGTACGACATCTCGCAGTCACCATGGATCGTCAAGAAGGACTGGCAGGCGCACGACAACCCCGTGGTCAAGATTTTGCCGGACCGTGCTGGATTCTGGAAAATAGAGCGCAGCCAGGTCGTGTCGCTCGGAGCAGACAGCATGTTACGGGCCTGGGACGGGTTGCTGCAGGAAGACTGGCTCGAGGGCGAGATGCAAAGCAGAGACACGCAGTACTGCGAGATGGAGCAGATCAAAGCGCTCATCATGACTTGGAACGCGGGTGCGTCGACGCCCAACAGTCTGCGATACTCGCCCTCGGACGCCGGTTTCTTCCAGAGCCTGCTTCAGACCTCCGACTCGCCGGACATCCTGGTGTTCGGGTTCCAAGAGCTGGTCGACCTGGAAGATAAGACGGCAACGGCCAAGCGGTTCCTCAAAGTCAAGAAGAAGGAAGGCTCGGACCAGGAGCGCATGAGCCACCAGTACCGTGACTGGCGCGACTTCCTGGTGCGCAGCCTGGACGACTTCATGCCGGGCGAGCTGTATCACCTGCTGCAGACTTCGCACATGGTGGGGCTCTTCACCTGCATCTTCGTCAAGGCGGACCTGCGAGCGCGCGTGCGCAACCTGAGCGCGTCGGAGGTGAAGCGCGGTATGGGTGGCCTGCACGGCAACAAGGGTGCCATCGCGGTGCGGTTCATGGTGGACGACACGTCGCTGTGCTTCATCAACTGCCACCTGGCGGCGGGCCAGTCCCAGGCCAACCACCGACACAACGACGTGGCGGCCATCCTGGAGGCGGCCATCCTCCCCGTGGAGCGCGACGCGTCGGTGCGCATCGACAACTACGTCGGCGGCGGCGACGGCACCATGATCCTCGACCACGAGCTCTGCCTGCTCAACGGCGACCTCAACTACCGCATCGACACCATGTCGCGCGACACCGTCGTGGCGGCGGTGAAGGCCGGCAACCTGGCGAAGCTGCTGGACCGCGACCAGCTGCTCGTGGCCCGGCGGCGCAACCCGGCCTTCATGCTGCGGGCCTTCGAGGAGTCAGCCATCACGTTCGCGCCGACGTACAAGTACGACGTCGGGACGGACAACTACGACTCCTCCGAGAAGAAGCGGTCGCCGGCCTGGTGCGACCGCCTGCTGCACAGGGGCCCCAGGGGCAGGATCACGCAGCTCGACTACAGGAGGCACGAGGTGCGCGTCTCGGACCACCGTCCCGTCAGCGGCCGGTTCCGCTTCACGGTGAAGCGGATCGACCCCCGGCGCAGGGCCGTCGCGTGGATGGAGTGCCAGCAGCGGCTTGAGGATGTTAAGGCCAAGACCGCCATGCAGGAAAAGTATGTTGTCACCCCGACCTCTTATACACACTTAACTCCTCTCCGTTGATCTAAGTTTGCTAACATAAAAGGGTGACAGACTCTACTATCTCACGCATGTAATTGGCTATGAAGATGCCACCAGCCGGTCGCTGATACAGGAGAGGTCTGTTCGGAGGCCTTCACATCGAAGCGCGAGCAGGAATCGGGACGAATAAAAATGCGCTCAAATGCTTCTAGAAATACCCAGGTAGCTCTCAGGGGCTATGAAACTTGACTTGAACTGTTCAAAGAGAGTGCGTGGACACTCGGGAAGGGGACAAAACAAACGGAATCAAAGACCTCTCAAGGATGCCTCGGATAGAAGAGCTCAGCTGAGGTGAAAAAAGGGGGGCCAATGCTTGGACTTAATGTGCACTTTCGGTCTTTCAAGGACAGACAATGGAGGGGTAATGGCCGGATAGATGGATGGATCGATGTGATCGGACCTTATCGTCGTCCATCACTCGTCCGTCTGAGACACTGACTGACCTGTTTGACGGCATCATTTTCACTCCTTTGCTGCTACTTTTCCTATTCTACGTATCTTTCTTTACTACTTACACTTTTACTCACCTAAACTTGGAGCAGGGATGGTGGGCGGTTTGGCAAAGAAAATCACTCTATTGGCAGGCAGCGGAAACCTACTACGGAAGAGGATGGCGGCGGATACACTTCTGTTTTTGTTTTTTTCTTCCCTTCTCTCTTGGAGGCGTGGTTCTGTTGGATTGTTTTCTTCATTCATAGCAAACAAGCTCGATGGACGGACGGCCGCGCCGGCTAGATATCCGGACCCGAACCGATTGTGCTCTTTTTCTTCTTTTCGTGCTTTAACTTCATCATGTTGAACGGGTGATGAAGCGCTCTTGATCTTAGGTATCTCTACCTAGATAGGCACCTAACCTACCACCCAGTGACTGATCTGCCTTGGTCAGTCATATCCCTCCCTGTACGCGTCCACAAGGAGTGACTGGATGGATGAGTGAGTGACTTCGCCGCGGGAGGAGCAGCGCCTCCAAGTTCACATCACAAGGGAAAGAGAGGCAGAAGGACCAACCGCCTGAGGCTTTTTCACTTATGGCTCGATGACGTCGATGACTCAATCCTTCCACGCCACCAGGTGACGCCGGGACGGACCCGCGCGACGTGACCTGAAGCCCTCCCCTCCCTCCTTCCCTCAAAAGGCAGCTTCCAACAATGACCTCCATTCGAACTCGGGGCACGCCTGGTGCAGTGGTTAAGCAATGAGCGTTTTCAATGTCTCCGCCTGCGGCCTCGAGTTCGAACTGGAGTAAAATCCCGAGAAATTTGGGGTTTTCGTAACCGGCCACCTCTAGTACAGCGAGTTGGCCGGTGATCTTTCTGATTTTTTTGACCTCTTGATATTTTTGATTTCCCAGTCTCTCCCTGGGAATATCATGTGCGAGCGTATATCGTGGTAATATGTTCGTATATCGTATCATATAAATACAGGCATGTCTTCTTAATGCAACATACAATAGGGGTATCTAGTGTATTTTTTTCTTTTTCGTTCCTTCATATAATCTACCCAGCGTAAAACTTCGGATGGGTTGGTGAAGTAGCCCCAGGCAACTCCTGCTTCCCCATGCCGGGGACGTACAGCTCCTGCTGCCCGTGCTCGGCGAGCAGCTCGTAAGTTATGGGAACGGGGAGCTCCACGATCGGGTTGCCGTCCAGCTGCTGGGCCCCCTGGTAGTAGCCTGCTGACGGCGGCGGGTAGGGGTAGTCCTTGTACTCGCTGCCGGGTGGTGGTGGCTGGTTCTGCGTGGACGGCGAGCCTGTTGATGCCGGTGAGAACGGGTGTGCGCTGCTGCCGCCGCCGCCGGGGGTGATGGCGCTGTAGGCTGTTTCGGATTGGGATTGATGGCGTTGAGACTGGGACTGGGACTGGCGTTGGTGGCGCCGGCGTCGGCGGAGGAGGAGGAATGTGGCGAGCGCGGCGATGATGGCCAGGAAGGCTACGCCGCCGACGACGGCGCCGGCGATGACGCCGGCTGATGGGCCGGAGGACCCGCCGGAGTTGTTGCTGTCGGCTGTGTCGCTGCTGGGGCCTTGAGTGGGCTGGTTGGTTGAGTTGCCGGTCGGGGAGGGCACCCAGGTGTTCGAGGGGTCTTCTATGAAGAAGTTCTTGACTTCGTCGCTGGACCAGACGACCGACGCCTGCCCGCCCTCGGCGTACCATTGTTTTACGACAGAAGGGGTTTTGTCTGGGTGAGATTCAGTCAGCTCTGCTCTCCCTTGTCGTCTGGCGTTGCTGACGGTGAGTAGTATGAAAGGGCTCAGCTTACAGGATGCGGCGGCAGGGTTGAAGCCACTCGTCCACTTCATCTCAGTCATATCGAACACCCCAATACCTTGAATCCACGGGTCCTTGTCTGTTAGAGAACTGGGGTAACCAAGCCAGTTGTTGGTGCCCCCAACGGAGATTAACTGCCTCTTCCCCGCGACGGCGCAGGCGTGGTCGGCGCGGACCGTCGATCCGGTCGAGCTGGCCTTGAAGAATACGAACCCCGGCAGCGACAGCACGAACACCTCATCTGAGGTGGCAGCCTCCGCCGCCATGGAGCCCCCGTAGATGAATATCTCGTACGTGCCGTTGTCTCCCTGGACCCCAACAGCGCAGACTCGAGACCGAGGCGTGGGGCGGCTGCCCGTCGTGGCCTGGGAGTGCCACTTCCCCCCGACCGGGTCGTAAACGGGCACGCTCGTGAAATCAACCTGCGCATCTCTGCTCTCGGTCGTCGACACAGCGCCTCCGAGCACCATCAACAGGCCGGTCGTGTTCTGGTTGGGCCCGAGAGGCACGCCCACGGCCTTGCCCCCCGCCAGCAAGCCGTTGCCCGAGAGACCTGTAGTAGATTTATTGGCGATGGCAGCGGAGCTCATGTCGAAAGAGACGATGCCCGGGATTGCGTAGGTTCCCTTGACGCTGGCATCGCTGTCCTCTGACACGCCACCGCCGATGCAATAGCCGATCCGGCTGGAGCCGGCGCTGGTCGCGGTGGCGCATTCGAACGGCTTGACCAGGGAGCTAAAGGCCACCACGGTCGAGGGGGTCGTCTGCGACCAAGCGCCTCCGCCTTGCCCATTCGCGGTAAACTTCCAGATCTCGTTGGCTGGTGGTTTCGCAAAGTACGAGGTCGACCCGCCCCAGGCGTAGAAGGAGCCGGTCGAGGTATCCGTCCATAGTGCGCCTTCTTTGAGAGATGGCGGCCCTGTCCTCGGAGTCTTCGTGTATGTTATGGATGAGTTGGTCCACGCTGTCTTGAGGCTGATGGAGAGCGTCGAGTTCACTGTCGACGGAGGTGAGGATGGCATGGGTCATAGGTCATCATCGGTCAGTCTTGGGTTGGCTTTGGCACTCGCGGCGGATACTGAAGAGCAAACAAATACATACCGGTCACCGACGGATAGGGGTTCTCAAACAATTTCCCACTGACGTTTTGTGAGATCTCGCCACCGTCGATATAAAGATAATCGCCAATCACAGTCACTACAGTTACATGCCGTTAAGGAGTCAGATCTCAAGAACACTTCAACAAATCAGAGCCTCTTGCTCTATCTCGAAGCCACGGTTCCTGTGATTTTTCCCAGTTAAGTGATAAGTTAGACTGACCTGAAGGGAAAGGCCGTCGCAGAAAGTTCTCGTTCGAAGGATCGTCGACTTGACAGCTCCCATGCTGTACCAATCCTACCGTCAGGAACAGGGTCGCCAGCGCCGCCCTCACGTTTAAAGCTGAGTGGCGCCGCATCGCTCGCTTGCCGGGCCAGACGGCCGAGGATGGGCGATAGCAGTCGTTGCTACCCGTAGGAGGAGCCTCCGGAGGCTATGAAGATTTGAATGGAGACCGCCGAGACATTCGCAAGGTAGAAGGGAAAGGCCTCATCGATCGCCATCAGCCAGGACGACGGAGGGAGGAGGAAGGGTCATAGATTTCACTGTAGCAATCACAGACTGGATTACGAAATATGAACGGGAAACTTATAATAGTTGCCAAGTCGGGACATGAAGCGGAGGGGCACCAGAGTTCGACCCCAAAAATATCCCCCCCCAGAGTCGAACGAGAGAGGCGAGAGGCGGGAAAGCCGGCCAGGGCCATCCACATTACACAGTTCGGTGCAGGTGTATCGGGTACGGTAATCGAAAACAAGGGTCGACTGCGCCCTCGATCGACACCTGCCCACACATCATGATTGGCGCATGCAAGCAATTGTACGGAGTTACGCTACCAGCTCATCTACCGGGATTGGGGGACAAGGGGAAAGGGGGAAGGGGAAAGGTGCGCACAAACCTGTCCGTATTGGGGCGGAGGCCGAAGAGCGCTCTGAGGGGTCGGTCGGCCGCATACTCGACGGCCGGGTCCGTGACATCTTGAGGCACCAACCTCCTCTGTTGCCTATTACAGAGATAGTTCTGGTGCCGTGTTAACGGCGACAGGCGCCTCTTCTTCGAGACATCAAATCCAGGAAGGGCTACAGGTGAGGGCGGGTTTTTGCCGTTTTCCACTGGGAATTGTTCTGTGCTTGACACTGAGTATGGTCGACCCCCACGTCTGGTGTCTTCCAGGTATCAAACATTCGGAATAAACGCACTGCCAGCCGTATAAAAACACTGGAGCCTCAAACGTTCGCCGAGATTCAGGCACGATGATAACAGACACCCAACCGTTGATGTTTCAACAAGATGTGAGGCACGCAAAGGAAGCCTGGCAGGGCAGGCTGATACTGTGCAGGTCGAAGGAGGAAAGTTCTTAATGCAGTTCTATTTTCTCTTTCTTGCCTTTCTCCTGCATCGAATCTCGGCACGATTCGACCGTGGTTTCACAACGTTAAGTTCCAACGTCAAGTTGCTTGACTTGGATTTATTTCTAGCAAGTCGCCCATCAACGGGCCTCTAGACGAGAAGAAGAGCACCCACCTAAAGCGATCGATGAATCTCATAGCTGCCTATTTCAGGAGCCTCCTTGTCGGATCGCGAAAGGCGCCTTGTGACGTCTCGTTAATACGACAGACTACCTGTCGTTTCGGACTAGCGAGGGAAGGAGGCAGGGTGTCTGAAGCTCCCGTGTTCGCGACTCCCAAAATACTTTCAGGATAGGGATCAGGATGATCTCGAAGAGAGCGCAACCTCGTCGTCGAATTTGACTTTTTATCCCCAGAAGCGGCAGCAGGCTTACATGTCTTGGAGCCTCGTTGCTGCCCTGCGGACCGCTTTCTTCACTTCGGCTTTCGGCCTCGATCGGCAGCGACCGAGTCCGCAGATTATCAAGCTTATGATGTCACCCACAGCTGTCGGGCCAACTTGTCGACGAACAACGAGCTTCAGTCCGAGGGAGGGTCGGATTCTCATGACACACGCAAACTCACGACCCCAGAAAGCTGCACGGAGCTCCTTTTTTTGAGGGGGAAACGGTTGGGCGCGACAGGTCCCCAGTAGCCTCGCACTTGAGTGAGCACTTATATATGCATGCACGCTATGCGCTTCGATGCTTCCTCGGTCTTGGAATGTTCGCCGACCCCTCTCGCTAGCGACTCTCCTCGCGCCAGATGATGGCTACCTCAACCTATCTACTTGGGATGTGATCGGGATGTGACAATCCTGCGAGGTGTCAACCATACACTACCTAAATCATCACAACCGCTACCTGTGCACTACACGCAGTTCAGTAGCAAACACGGCCCGGAAGCGAAATTTGTGGTCACATACACCCCCGCATCTCGATGAAAGAGAATTTCGGACTATTCGACCCTCGTCGTGGGGTTGTGCGTGCGTGATACATCCCCGTGGCGATATATAAACCGCTTCCTGATTCCCTAAAGCTGGTTCGGGCTAGTGTTCCTGTAAATGATATGCTCTCATTTCAGCCCTCAGGAAGAAGAGCCTTACAGGTTTCTCGAGCACTATCGACGACTCCTTTTGTGAGAGCACCACAAAGAAGCATACGCACAGCTACCAGTCACGGACAGATCAGACAGACGAGCAATATGGCTACTCCTTACAAGCTGCAAATCGTCCCGGAGGAGACTGGATTCTGGAAGGTCAAGCAGACAGAGGCATCTGCCAAGAAGGTGACTGAGCTGCTCCAGGAGGACCTCAAGGTATGGATGCACATCTCGGGAGTCTCTGTACATCTCTATTCTCCAGGAGAGATGAACGACGTAGCATTATCATTTTAGCTAATACTCACCTGCTGTCAGACGCACCATGTCTTCTTCAACAACATGGGATTCCACAACCATGTAAGTGTCACCCGTATTGTTGTTTTCTATGGGCCACAGCAAAGCATTCCCCTCGCTGACACTGGACAAAACTCGCTCAGATCGTCCACCACATCCTCGCCCTGTATGGCACCGGCGCAGAGGCCAAGCACCTCCAGAAGGGCTACGACGGCAACACGTCGTACCAGCGGCACGCCATGTCCCCGCACGACGGCGTCCCCGAGCAGATGAAGGACTACTCCCAGATGAAGAAGTACCTGGGGAAAGGCCAGCACTACGCCGACTTCCTCGCCTTCTGGCAGGCGGAGATCGAGCGGTCCTCCTGGCAGGACGTGCTGGCCAAGTACGTCTTCGCGGGCGACGAGCGCGCCGACGACATCCTGGTCCGGCTGTTCGCCGGGTTCGTCCACCCGCTGATCCAGCTCATGTATGGCGTCGAGTGGGACCAGCCCGCCATCGTGGCCGAGGGGCTGGCGCAGGCGTGCGTGCACAAGGACGACATAAGGTACTTCCTGATCGAGTCGGAGCGGAGGGCCAACGAGAGGAGGAAGGACGAAAAGATGCCGCCGATTCTGGAGCTCTATGAGGAGGTCCGCCGCAACGAGAAGCTCGCGCGCTCGATCCGCATGAGCGACGATAATAAGCTCACGGGGGGCGTGATCGCGCGCGCCGGGGAGGAGATGCTGGCCATTGCGAGCAAGGTGAAGGTTCGCCCTGAAGAGCTGCGTGAGAAGACGGTCGAGATGTTCAATGCTTGTCTCTACGTCACGGCATCTGCGGCGCGGCACCCGACGAAGCACGTCAAGTTTGACTTCTTCCTGATGTGAGCTGTCCATGCCTTATCCCATCCCCTTCCATCCTGCCCACCTTCCAGGCCTTTTCACCATCCAGTCCTCCTTTACTAACCAACACCCGATTCCCGAGAGAAAAAAAGCCACCACGTAAATGTCGCCCCGATCTTTCTCTCCTTCCTATCCATGTCCTGGATTCCCGACGCCGCGAAGGCGCGCATCCTCGAGTTCAAGATCCGGAGCGACCTCGCCCAGTACGCGGCGCGCGGCGTGCCGCCCATCTCGCTTGACCGCATCACCACTTACCAACCCAAGCCGAAGCAGCAGCCGAAAGAGCAACACGCGAAGGGAGACAACCAGGGCGCCCTCGGCATCGTCGCGCGGCTGCACGACCTCGACGAGGACGGGCACGCCATCAAGCTCGGCAGGGCGGCCGGCATCTGCCAGATGGCTTCGGAGGAGTACGAGGATCGGGACTGGCTGCCGATCAGGGGTAAGGATACTTGGATGAAGGTGTACCACATGATCGTCGATTCGGTCGAGGGGCCTGGCGCGCATTGGGTGAGGACTACGGGGCTGGAGGAGGCGTGGAGGGTGAGTACCTACCTAGGTGGTAGGATACCGTACCTCTTTGAAACCAAACCCCCTTACGTGGCCTTAGATAGCCCCTGTTATTGGTGTTGTGCGACAACTGCTGACCGTTCTTTTCTACCTGTATAGGACGTTGTAGATGCTCCGAAGCTATAAAGCTCGAGGCGTATTGGTATCGAGTATGTGGAGGCGAGACGGAGAAGGGAAAAGGAACGAAAAGAAAAACAGACAAGGGTCAGAATCGAGGAATTCACTGAAACCATGTATATCAAAAGGCGGGACCCAAGAATGAGTGTAAAAGAAATATGGCACAAGGTATCAATCAAATCTAGGTAGTCTAGTCCAAACCAACCCATTCCCCATCGGAATCATCACCACCCAGATCCGCCATCTCGTCGTCAGCGTCCACCGCCTTCGTAGTAGCAGCAGCAGTGGACGGCGACGGAAGGGCCTTCACAGCTTCGCCGCCACCGGCACCGCCGCCGCCATCCTCCTTCCCCCTCTCCTTAGCAGCCTTCGCCTGTCCAAGGAGGTAGTCAACCATGTACACGTTCTCGTCCGCCAGCCTGCGGATCTCATCGCGCATGCGCGCTATCGCGCGCGCCACCACCCGCAGCTCCACGTCGACCTTCCCCCTGTTGTCCGCCAGCCAGCCGCCGTGCCTGTCGACGAGCGCCCTGATCCACAGCAGGCAGAACTCGACGTGCGGCGACTCCTCCGTCTGGGCCGCCACGAAGCGCAGCAGCCTCGCGACGTACACGGTCGGGAACCCCTCGACCACCAGTGGTATCTCGCGGTGGGGCACGGCCTGGAACACGCGCCTGATCAGCGCGGCCTCGTTGAGGCGGAACGCCATGACGAGCGCCTTGAGGTGGTCGCGCTCGTCCTGCAGGACCGCGAGCGTGGACGCCGGCGTGATCTCCATGTTCAGGTCGAACGGGTCGAACTGCACGGCGCTGTCGACGCTGTAGATCAGCAGGCCCTCCGTCGAGGCGGCGCAGAAGGCCGTCCCCGCTGGCGAGAACGCCACGCCCGACACGCGCACCTCGGCGTGGGACGTGCGGGCCGACGGGTCGCCGCCGCGGCCGCCGCGCTTGGAGCCCGGCAGGGACCTGTCGATGCGGTCTTCGCGGTCCGAGGCCTCGCCCCGCTCGTCGATGAGGTCTCGCGGCCCCGCCTCGGTCATGCGCCTGCTGTTGAGGAACTCCTGCGTGCCGGACAGCGAGAGGTTCACGCTGACGGTGAACTTCCTGAGCAATACCATGGTCATCGTCGAGTACAGGCACAAGTACTTGCTGTTGCCGCCGGCGAGTAGGCAGCTGCCGTCGGTGCTGTATCGGATGGTGTGGAAGGCCTTCGTGCCGGACGCGTTGGCGGCCGTGCGGCGGTCGGAGATCTTTCGGCCGCCCGAGGCGTCGCGTCGGCCGTCGACGCCGGAGACCTGCTGCGCGTCCGAGATCGACCAGAAGCTGACCTGCCCGTCCAGGGTGGAGATGGCCAGCTGGGCGGAGTCGGGCCGCACGGCGACGTCGAGCACGTCGGCCTGCAGCTGGAGCGGCTCGCTCGTCTGCGTCCGGCTGAAGACGCTCCATATCCTCGTGGTGCGGTCCCAGCTGCCGCTGACGAGGAGGCCGCCGTCTGGGGCGAAGGCGAGGGTGGACACGGGGCCCTCGTGGCCTGAGAGCCTGTCTAGCAGCTGGCCCGTCTGCACGGACCAGACGTGCACGTCGAACGAGTCGACCGAGCCCGCCGCGACGACCTCTCCGCTCGGGTCGACCGCCATGCACGAGAACGACAGGCGCGATGGCGCTGTGAAGGTCCGGAAATTGCGGTACCGGATCAGGTCCCAGGCTCGGATCGATCCGTCGAGGCTGGCGGTGAAAAGAACACTGCCCTTCTTGGCGAACTCGCATGCTGTCACGCCGGAGGTGTGCTCCGTAAAGGTGACTATGCAGAAGCCGGACTCGATGTCCCACACCTTCAGCTTGCCGTCGTCGGCGGCCGTGACGATGCGACGCCCGTCCGGTGAGTAGGCCAGCGCGTTCATCGAGTCGAAGTGGCCCTGCTGCTTCAGGATGTACGACTCGGACTGCCACTCCCACACCAGCAGCTGGCCGAGCTTGGAGGCACCAAAGGCCAGCCACTCCCCGCTCTGGTTGATGGTGACGAAGTCGATCCCGTTCTGCGATATGCTGAGCGTGTGGATCTGGTTGAAGTCGGGCATCTCGTACAGGCCGAAGATACCGTTTGAGAAGCCCGCCACCAGCAAGTTGGACTCCGGGTGGTACGCCGCGCACTTGAGGCTGGCGTTGTTCTGCATGAAGTAATTCCTCTTGACTATCCTCCAGCGGTAGTTCGACTCGCCGTCGTCTTCTTCAGCATCGTCACCCCTGTCAGGTGGGCCGACATACTGCCAGTCAAAGACGGCGCCGTCCTTGCTGACCGTGTAGATAGTCTCCTGGTCCTTGGAGAACCACGCGCCGACGACGGCCTGCCGGTGGCCGGACAGCACCGTAGGCACGAAGCCTTCCTCGGGGTCCAGGCTCCAGATCCGGGCGGTCATGTCCTTGGACGCGCTGAGGAAGAAGCGGGAGTCGCGCGACCACTCGATGCGCCTGACGTCGTCGAAGTGCGCGGCGTGGCTGTGGTGCCGCACGAAGGGGGCGAACTCGAGGCCATCCTCCGAGGAGCCGGCGGCGGCCGAGTCGGGCGTCGAGGGGACGTGCCAGACCTCGATCCTGCGGCCGACGCCGACGGCGAAGTGCCGGCCCGAGGGCGAGAACGAGAGCGCACCGACGGGGGAGCGGAAGGAGAAGTGGTACACGGCGATGCGCCGGAGCACGTTGGTCAGTATGGCTTGGCCATCCTCGTCGATGGTGAGGAGGAGGTTGCCTCGTGGTGTTAGGCCGATCCTGGTTATGTTCTTGCGATGTGCAAATGGTAATGTGTAAGATTTATTTCTGAGACGCAAAACATATCGACCGAGTTAGCAGATGAGACGTCGATAACGTTCGTCCTCTGGTCGTGGAGGAAGATGCTCACTCTACGAGGTTGAACACCGTCACCCGGTTCCCGACTGGAGAATACAGTTGGGTGCCATCGGGGCTGAACTCAAGATTGCCCCGACAGTAAACTGTTCCCAGCAAATTGGAGAACTGTAGAGGTAGAAAGAGTCAGCAGTTGAGGCTGGAACTTTGGTTAGACGCTTTACTATGAAGAGATCGTCGAATATACCTTGAAATCGGTCTTCATGGTCACCTCATCGTGAATATCAGTCGTGATTCCCCTCGTCAAAGTGCTTCTCCAGGAACTTTTTGGTGGACCCACCTATCGCGATAGGAATGGGTACTGGAAATTTTTGGAGGGGTCGGCAGAAAATTGATCCCGCCCACGGAGCTAGAGCGAATCAAGCCTAGTTCGATTCAGGGGCTTTTTTCGTTGACAGGGGAGGCCCTGAAGTGGTGTGTGCCGG
The DNA here is from genome assembly GCA_003049485.1 of Ophioceras dolichostomum. NCBI lineage: Eukaryota > Fungi > Ascomycota > Sordariomycetes > Magnaporthales > Ophioceraceae > Ophioceras > Ophioceras dolichostomum. The sequence continues at coordinate 27,253 of PYST01000228.1, forward strand.
GGGCTTGGCCCGTGCACACCTCTGGAAATTTGACTTGCTCCAATCTCCTCCCCTGAAGCACAAGCTTCAACTCTTCCCGCCTTCTCCAAAGTGTCAACATCCGACCGACACCGACCTCTTTCTTTGACAGACAGACCCTGTTTTATTCCAAGTTTAACCCGTGTGCCAACTCCGGCTTTCCATCAAACGCACTTCTGTCGCGGTTTATCAAGACGATTGTCGACCCGTAACCCGTATCAGTCCTTGTTGAATATCTAGGCTTCGGCTCTCACACACACGCCCATCATGGCCCCCGCGACAGCTGAGAGCGCCTCACCGATTGGCATCGCCAATCTCCCCAACCAGAGACACAAGATCGTGGCTAAGCGCGGTGCTGCCTTCACTATTATGGTATGGACTAGCCCTGTGATTTCTGGGACTTTCTGTCAATGGAAGGCATTGCTGGGCATGTTTTGTCGCTGACCGCATGCCTATTCGTTACTCGTGCCAAACAGGTCGCTGGCGAGTCGGGATTGGGCAAGACTACATTCATCAACACGCTCTTCTCGACCACTATCAAGAACTACGCCGACCACAAGCGCCGGCATCAGAAGCAGGTCGACAAGACCGTCGAGATCGAGATCACCAAGGCCGAGCTGGAGGAGAAGTTCTTCAAGGGTAAGTCTGAGGCACCACGGCAATTGATCGGAAACTGTTGCGCTGTTGGGAACCTTGTGGTACGAAACACAGCATTGCCCATGCTCACAATTACCGTCCGCCGCCGCTAGTTCGCCTGACTGTTATCGACACTCCGGGCTTCGGAGACTACGTCAACAACCGCGACTCGTGGATGCCCATCATCGAGTTCCTCGACGACCAGCATGAGTCCTACATGCTGCAGGAGCAGCAGCCGCGCCGCCAGGACAAGATCGATCTCCGTGTCCACGCCTGCCTCTACTTCATCCGCCCCACCGGCCACACCCTGAAGCCTCTCGACATCGAGGTCATGAAGCGCCTGTGCTCTAGGGTCAACCTGATCCCCGTCATCGCGAAGGCCGACACCCTGAGCCCTGCTGATCTTGCCAAATTCAAGGCCCGGGTAAGTTTTTATTTGCCAATGCTATCCTGCCAATGTTAAACCTTCCATATGTGTGTAGCTGCGACTAACAAAGCCCCCGCCCAATTCCAGATCCGAGCTGTCATTGAGGCCCAGAGCATCAAGATCTACCAGCCCCCAGTCGAGGAGGACGACGAGCCGGCGGCCCAGCACGCCCGCAGCCTGATGCAGGCGATGCCCTTCGCTGTGATCGGGTCAGAGAAGGACGTGAAGACGGGCGACGGCCGCATCGTGAAGGGCCGCCAGTACTCGTGGGGTGTGGCCGAGGTCGAGAACGAGGACCACTGCGACTTCAAGAAGCTGCGGTCGATCCTGATCCGCACGCACATGCTGGACCTCATCCACACCACCGAGGAGCTGCACTACGAGGCGTACCGCGCGCAGCAGATGGAGACGCGTAAGTTCGGCGAGGCGAGGCCCCGCAAGCTGGACAACCCCAAGTTCAAGGAGGAGGAGGAGGCCCTGCGCAAGCGCTTCACGGAGCAGGTGAAGATCGAGGAGCAGCGGTTCCGGCAATGGGAGCAGAAGCTCATCGCGGAGCGCGACCGCCTCAACAAGGATCTCGAGCAGACCCATGCCCAGATCAAGCAGCTCGAGGGCGAACTCGAGTCTATGCAGGGCAGCGCCGCCCGCTCCCATGGCCGTCGTTAAATGACCTTGGAGGAAAGGAAAAAGACCACCAAATGCAATCAAAAATTATTTTGTCGATCGGTTCTGCCCCCTCCTTGCGTCCTCGCGTCGGTTTGGAAAAACAAAACAAAACCCCCCCGGATCTTTTCTCTCCTTTCTCCCTCCTTCGCTCGGCCGGTCTACACACGCGCACACTGTCGAGCCAACCGACATTAATGGGTCGAATTTCCCTCAGTCCACGCGCCACACCATACTTGGGCCCTTATCATCCACATTTTGTCAGTTTTTGATTTCTGCCCTCTCGTCTCTTGCCCCTCTTCTATCCCTTTTTGGTCGGGGAGAGTTGATAAGGATGAAGACAGGAAAAGAGATTGTTGGGGCAGAAGCATGGTTTTGAAGCAAATTCCACAGGAGGACTACGGACGCCAGCTACACTAGTTCGCAGCGGACGTTTTTTGATGCGCGTTCTTTTTCTCTCCCCATTCCCCCTTTTCTCTTGTCTCGTTTCTCCTTCTTTCCATTATTCTTTATTTTTTGGTGAATAAGGGACTTCCAATCCCTCACCTTAGCCGTCCGTTTTGGTTTTCTTCCGACTCTTCTCGACCCAGTAGTTTAGTTCATGATGTAATTCAGCCTTTCTTTTATGATACCAGTATAATGGAGAAATGGCTGCTTGTTCCCGAGAACCTCTTTGAATGCTATATTTGCTCTAACTCCCGTCGTTACCTAGATACGTGGATATCAGTGCTCTGGGTCCCAGTGTATAGCCCCGGACCAAGCTACCACGGGGCAGAGTGACATGGACACTGCAGGGAAGCAACCCATAAAACAATAAAAATGATGGAAGTGTTGGCATTCCGTTCTCAAATGGTAGGGCCATCTAGGAGGCATAATTACAGTGCGTTTATTTACAAGGCGTCCATGCTCGCCCGGGTGGTGAGTTGCTCATTCTTGTTCCCCAGCTTTGAGATCTGCAAAAACACGTCCACGCCATAGCCCTCCAAGCTATGCAGTTCTAAGCTGCCGGCCCAGTACTCGGCGTATACCCTGCTGAGAGGTAGACCGATGCCCAACCGCAGATTTGGGGGCCGGGACGACAATGACGATAGAGAACTTTTGTGGCCGCCCTGCCGGGTGGTCTGTTCTTCGTCCGAGGTTTCTTCTAGTGGAGGTTGTTGGTGCTGCCCGTCGTTCTCCACGCGAACTTCTTGTAGCGTGGCGGCTAGTTTGGGAACCCGTTCCAGATTCGCAAGGAGCCTTTCGCTGTGCGGGCCCTTGCTGAACGACCAGAGGTAGGGCAGCATGCCACGCGGGATGCCCCCACCCTGGTCCGAGACCCTGATCATGACGTGCTGGGGCGACTCGCAGATGGTGACCTCTATAGGCGAGGGTTTCGTTTCTGGGTAGGTATTTTGTTGTTGTTGTGGAGAATGAGGCTGGTGAGATGGTGCTGGTGCTGCCATGCTCGCCTGCCGCTCGATCACGGCCTGGATGCTGTTGCGGAGCAGCTCGCCGATGATGTACTCCAGGTGGCTTAGGATGAACGGGAAGCTGGCGGACAGGTGGCCGTCGATCTTGATGTCCGGGACGGGCACGTCGGGGCCGTAGGCCGACCGGGCGAGCTGCTGCACGGCGGTGCCGCAGCGCTCCACGACGTCGCGCGCGACGCACTTTACGAGGACGTTGCCCACGAACTCGGAGTCGTTGGCGGCGGAGTTGGGCGAGAAGCGAGACTCGCGGAAGCCTTCTGTGAGGGCTAGGTGCTGCTCCGCTATGACGCGGCGGGATATTCGCTGAGGGCGATTTCTTGATGAGCGGGAGTACAAAACGGAGAATGAAGAGGAGGTTGCTTCACTAACAGATTGGAGGATTCTGTTCATAAACTTATTCAGCTCCTCCGGGTCCATGAGCCCGCTGGACTCCAGCACGCCCATGGCCAGCTTGGGGATGACGGTCAGGTGGGTCTTGAGCATCTGGCTGATGGTCTTGCAGAACGCGTCGTTGTCCTCTTGAGACTTGATCTCCTTGACCCTCCTGAAGGTGTCGAAAGCGTGCCAGTACATGTCGTAGACCTCGGCTATGTTCTTGTTAGACACAACGAGGTAGGGGAGCAGCTGCATGTCCCGTATCCTGTGCGAGAGCCGCGTGGGGAGCTCTGTCCGCACGTAGTTGGCCGAGCTGATCAGCCGTTGCTCGGTCAGAGACCGGCCGAAGAACATGAGCTGCCGGAGGCTGACGGGCCTCGCTTCTCTTGCAACCCATCTGTCGTTTTGTTTTGTATGTTTGGGTACGTTAGCCAATGCCCGTGTGTGTGTGCAGGTTACGTGAGAGCATGCGCGAAGTTTGCGTAGTACGGAAAGAAACTCACTCGTCAAGGGCAGATAGCGGCCTCCATGACGGACCGCTGCTGATACTACTGCCGAGGCCGTGCGACGTCTGGCTGGTGGCCCATCGCCGCTGCCATCGCCCGGTGGATGCGGGAGGGGCCGTCGGGACGGAGCCGCTCGATGAAGCCGACGCTATCGGCCGGCACGCGCAGCATCTTCTCATCAGTTGTCGCGGCGCCGTGGAAGTCTGCAGCGTGGTGCTAAGTGATGACATGCCAGTGTCGGAACGACCTTGGCAAGAATCCCTTACCCTAGTGGCACCACCATGAAAAGAAAAAGAGGCCGATTGACTGCAACTTCGACCCAGGATAGGAGAAAAGGGAAAGACAAAAAGAATGAATGAAGAGGGGCCCGTCCCCGTCAGGACACTCTTGGTCCCCCACTATCACAAGTTTGGGGGGAATGACACGAGGGGCGCAAAGATGTGAGTCGTGAAGTGTGTGAGCTCACACCAGCCAGGTGGTATAAGTGAAGCGAAGCTCTGCTCCCGTCTCACGTCCACGAGTGCTGTGGGCTACAAAGAGCTACCCCACAATCGGAATCACACCTGGCCAAGAACCTCCTCACTCCTCCATCTACGCAGCATTCAAGCTCTTGGCGTCGATGTGAGTCCTAGCTGGCCTGATCCTCTGGTTCGAGGGAAGCCGGAGTTTGAAGCAGATTGAGAAGGCTTAGCGTCCTTCTCCTGGGACTGGAGTAAGCTGGAGCCTCCATGAGGGGAAATGTGGCCTCCATTCACGTGGATTCGACTTTCGAAGCCAGTCGGGGTGCGAAAATGCCGGCTCTCATTCCCGTCTCCCCAAAATAGACAAGGCTACATAGGCTCATCCTCACGCGGATCATCTCGAGTAGACTTAGAACAAGGCCATAGTATATCAATGATGGAAGCTAGCTGTATGCGATGTGTGCGTGATGTCCTTTGCTTGTTATCCTTTCCTGCATATGGGGCGCGTCAAGGAATGGAAAGGCAGCCCTGTCACAAGCTGCACGGTATTGGGTACCTACCCAGAGGTAGGTAATCAATATTTGAGATTTTTTTCCTGAATGGACAGACCAGACGTGCCTCACCAAGACGGGCAAAGAGGCTGAATTTATGAAAGCCATGGGCCAATTCAACGCCGCTCGAATACCGTGCCCTGCCCGCCTCATCCTGAAAATGTAAGGTCTCAGGCAGTCAGCAGTAGCAGTCCGTTGTTGTTGGTGCACGCCAGGCGGAACCTCACAGTTCGCAGGCTCCAGTCCTGCTGTCTCTCCACTGAACTGGGCGGAGGTGTTTTTCTCGCCCTGCTTCGTCAGCAGAGCGCAGAAACGTCATTGGAGGGGCAATGGGCAGGCAGGTAACTTACTTAGGGTCCTGTTACGGGATACAACGCAAGCAGCTCACCATGCGCTGGCACTGCACACAGTCAACCGTTACCAAAGTCGCTACCTGACGCATCCCACCCTTGAGTACTTCTTGATGGGGGGAGCCACAGTCCTATCCCCTCCCACTGCTCCCACTGACCAGTTCAATTCCGCTGCGCCTCCCCGTCCCGACCGCCGCCTTGAAGCATTGCATTTGCAGAAGGTTAGGTCAATCAATGGTTGTGTCTGGCTGGCACTTGTGGTCCCCACGCACCAGTGACCGCACCACACGCCGCGCTGCAACTGGAAACTGGGGCGAGGTTCAGCAATTCAGCAATTCGTGTGCTTTTCGCCAACCAAGAGAAATCCTCCACCTCACAACCCGTCGCCAGCCGTGAGCTGTAAACCGGCTGTCTTAGGAACCGGACCTTCTCTTCTAGCCCTCCTTGCAGAAGTCTTGGGAGCTTAAAGGTTTCTCTCTAGCCGATTTTACCTGCATGCCATTTTGCTTAGAGGGTTGCTCCCTTTCTCCCGCCCGGGGCTTTCTTCCTCCCTAAAGGGGCCATCGACGTGTTGGGGTGTCTCCCCCCTCATCAGCGCCGGCACACGACTACTATTGCTACCTTGTTCCCACCTGCCTGGGACACCAAAAGCCTTGCCTCGACACAGCTCGACCAGCCTTGTCGCCCTTCGCCCTCGCCCTCGCCCATCCCGCCGTTTCGATACCTGCCGTCTTTGCGCATTTCTAGAAGCACAACGACCCGAGCTACTAGTTACTTTCTCGGGTTGGAATCATGGTGAGTGACCGCTTTGCTGCCTTGGACGCGGCGCGACCTCGACACGGATGTGCCAGATTGTCACCGTGCCTGCGATCTTTTTTCCCTCTTTTTATTCATGTTCACCTCAACCTTTTCTTGACTCGCTGGCGCATGCTCTTGGAGCTGTATGGAAGTGCCGTCCTTGTGCCTGGGCTCTTTTACGGTCCAAAATTTCATCATCGCCTGACTGCAGCCCTCGAGGTGCAGTTCGTCAGAGATGCTGAAGGGACATATGCAGACTTTGCTCCCCTTTATTGCCGCCTTGCCTTGCATCAGCTTCCACTAACATTTTACCGCCCTCACTAGAATCAAACACCTGACTCCCCCGGCGCCATGATGGTGGACACCGTTGACGGCACCCACGTTGTCGAGACAAACGGCACGTTGGAGGGGGATAGCGTCGCAGAGATCATACCCGATACCCTCGCCGAGGATGCCGACCAGCCTGCGCCGGTGTTGCCCTTAGCAGACGACTGTGCGTGTGCCACCCCCCTGACGATAGTCGCCGATTCATCGGCCGGTCCGCCTGCTTGGAAATGCGTTAACTAACGGAAGATGTCACTGGCGGACAGATGAGGCTATGAAAGAGCTCGTGCTGGTCCCCTTGGCCGAGCAACCCCGCGTACTGGAAGATGCCTACCACACGTGGAGGGTAGAGAACTGGAGGAGTCTAACGAAGAAGGAACACGGTCCGATCTTCGAAGCCGGTGGCTTTCCATGGTACGAGTCCACACTGAGCTGCTGAGCTGAGAAAGCGCCGCCTCTCAGGCACCGCCCTCTGCTCCGGACCTTGACTCAGATCACTGACGCTGGACTTCGTCATACAGGCGCACCCTTCTCTTCCCTGCCGGCAACAACACCAACCATGTATCCATCTACCTCGAGCATGGATTCGAACCGAACGATGTTCCGGACGACTGGAGTTGCTGTGTGCAGTTTTCCTTGGTGTTGTGGAACCGCAACGATCCAACAATCTATGCGCACCACACGGCGCACCATCGCTTCACCAAGGAAGAGGGTGACTGGGGCTTTACTAGATTCCTCGAGTTACAGAAGATGTTCAACGTCCCCTACGAGGATGCTTCTCGCCCCATGGTGGAAAATGACGAGGCCAACATCACGGCCTACGTCAGGATTGTGGAGGACGAGACTGGCGTCCTATGGCACAACTTCACCAACTACGACTCTAAGAAGGAGACGGGCTACGTGGGTCTGAAGAACCAGGGCGCCACATGCTACCTGAACTCGCTGCTGCAGTCGCTCTACTTCACCAATGCCTTCCGGAAGGCCATCTACCAGATTCCCACACAACAAGATGAAAGCATGACGAACAGCGCATACACCCTCCAGCGGCTGTTCTACCAACTGCAGACGTCCACCTCAGCCGTGGGCACCATGGAGCTCACCAAGTCGTTTGGGTGGGAGACGCGTCACATATTCGAGCAGCAGGATGTCCAAGAGCTCTCGCGCAAGCTCATGGAGCGCATGGAGGAGAAGATGAAGGGCACCGACGCCGAGAACGTCCTTCCACAACTGTTTTGCGGCAAGATCAAGACCTACATCTCTTGCATCCACGTCGAGTACGAGTCAAGCCGGATGGAGGACTTCTGGGACGTGCAACTCAACGTCAGCAAGATGGGCAACCTGCTCAACAGCTTCAAGGACTACATCTCGGTCGAGAAGATGGATGGCGAGAACAAATACTTCGCCGGTGACGAGCACAAGCTGCAGGAAGCCAACAAGGGCGTCATCTTCATGAGCTTCCCGGACGTGCTACATCTACAGCTGAAACGCTTCGAGTATGACTTCAACAAAGATGCCATGACCAAGGTCAACGACCGCTACGAGTTCCCAGAGGTCTTCGATGCTGCGCCATATCTGTCAGAAGATGCGGACAAGTTAGAACCCTGGACGTACCAGCTTCACGGCGTGTTGGTGCATAGTGGCGACCTTAACGCGGGCCACTACTACGCGTTTCTGAAGCCCAACAAGGACGGTTGGTTCTACAAGTACGACGACGACAAGGTGACCAAGGCCACCATGAGGGAGGTGCTCGAAGACAACTTCGGCGGCCCCTACCCATTCAGCGGCGTCCGAGGTGGCGCGCAGAAGAAAATCCTGATGCGGCCTAACAGCGCATACATGCTGGTGTACATCAGGCAGTCGCGCGTCGAGAAGATCCTGACACCGGTCACCGAGGCCGACACGCCACCGCATCTCCAAACCAGGTTTGAGGAGGAAGCGGCAGCGCGCGAGGCCAAGCGCCGGGAGCGCGAAGAGCAGCACCTGTACCGGTGGGTAAAAGCTGTGACCACGGAGACCTTCCGGCACCACGGTGGGTTCGACCTCGTCAGCTTCGACGCTGTGCCCAACCAGAACGGGGAGCCAGACCCCGCGGCGCCGCGCATGTACAAGCTCCTGCGCACCGCCACTATGGCTGAGGTCACGGCCACCATCGCGAAGGACCTCGGGTACGAGCCTGAGAGGGTGCGGCTTTGGATCATGGTCAACCGGCAAAACAAGACGATTCGCCCCGACCAGCCCATCATGGAACTCGTCCCGTCGTTGGAAGAGACATACAGCAGAGCAGCTTCTCATAGGGACGAGGCTCTCCGTGTGTGGGTCGAGATCGCAGACGACGCCACCGACAAGGGCGAAGTGGGCCGGGCCGGCGAAGTGGTCTGGCCAACATACCAGTCCCATTCTCCGAACGGAGTCATCGTCAAGAACGACCTGATCCTCCTCTTCCTCAAGCATTTCGATGTCGAAGCCCAGACTCTCCGCGGACTCGGCCATGTCTACATCAGTAAGGAGAAGAAGATCGATGATCTGGTGCCGTTGGTCTTGAAGAAGCTGAATCTCGGGGAGAAGCCGCCTGCTGACGAGAAGTTGATGCTTTGGGAGGTGAGTACCTAGTCAGATGGAGAGCGGATGACGGAGTTGATTCTTTTAACCCCCCCCCCCCCCTTTGCATGCATTCTCAGACTGACAATGGCGTTTGCTGTGCAGGAAATCAAACCCGGCATGATTGAGGGTCTGAAGGGAAAGCAATCGCTAAAAGCAGCCGAGCTTCAAGATGGCGATATCGTGTGCGTCCAGCGTAAGCGGGATACTGGAACACCGAACTTCTTGGAAAAGAGGCTGGGAGGTGGTGCGGATGCTAGGGTACAAGCCTTCGACGAAGCGTGAGTGTTACCAACTGATCTCCCTGCTCGCTCGCCTTTCTCCATCAAAGACACATGAGGCGTCTCATCAAGCCCGTAATCCTTAGCTCATCCTTACCTCCGTCGCTGACCTCGCGAAACTCAAAATTCAGGTCTCGGAAGTCGGACAATTTCGAAGACGCGAAGGAGTACTACGAATTCCTGGTCAACAGGAAGACGGTGTGGTTCCACGCGCACCCGACGCGCTGCGACCAGAATGACTACCCACACTTCGAGCTCGTGCTGAACTCCAAGATGACGTACGATCAGCTGGCCGAGAAGGCCGGCGTCCATCTGCAGGTCCCCGGCACGCACCTCCGGTTCTGGACGGTGCACGGTACTACGGGCAACCCTAGGACGGCGGTTAAGCGCGGGCCCTCCCAGCTGGTCAGCACGATCCTGAACCCGACCGGCTACGGGCAGCTCAACACCACCACGCAACGGCAGGACGCGCTGTACTTCGAGGTCCTGGATATGAGCCTCACGGAACTGGACACCAAGAAGAGCGTCAAGGTCACATGGCTGAGTGAGGGTGTGACGAAGGAGGTGAGTTTGGCATGGGTCCTTGTTTCCAATTTCCTCCTCCACGGTCTCCCACCACGACTGTGGAAATCATAGACTCTTGGTATTCTTCCGTGAGAGCTAGCTGACAACGAGACAATTTCTCTTTTTTAAGGAGCACTACGATCTCCTCGTCCCTAAGAACGGTGTCGTCGAGGACCTCATCGAGGTGCTGATCAAGAAGGCCAAGATCCAGAGCGAAAAGGAGGGGGGTATGATCCGGGTCTTCGAGATCAACAACCACAAGTTCCAACGCGAGCTGCCCCGCGACTACTCGGTCCTCAGCCTGAACGACTACCTCACCATCGTGGCCGAGCGCGTGCCCGAGGAGGAGCTCAACGTCGAGAGGCCCCAGTTCGTGCTAGCGTTCCACTTCCAGAACGAGCCGAACAGGCTTCACGGGATACCTTTCAAGTTCCTGATCATCGAGGTACGTTGTTTTCCTCTTAGTCCAGTTCATTTTCGTTCATATGAGGAGAGAATAAATGTGTTGCTAACTAACATGCTTACTCGATATAGGGCGAGCTGTTCTCGGAAACTAAGAAGAGGCTTGAGAAGCGGACGGGGATCCGCGGCAAGAACTTCGAGAAGATCAAGTTCGCGGTTGTGCGGCGGTCACAAGTCTCGCGGCCGCAGTACTTGGTTGATGGTGAGTCTTTTCGTTACTACTCTTCTCTGTTCATCTCACACAGCTGGGTGTGAGGTCGTGTCTTGTGAGGCGATTGGTGTGTGCGCAGGCAGGGCAGTCGCTAACCCGTGGTTTGTTTGGCAGACGATATCCTGTGGGAGCTTGCGGTGTCCGAAGACGAGTTCCTCGGACTGGACCACCCTGATAGATCGAGGTCCTTGCGGAACGGTGTTGGGGATCTGTTCCTCCGCTAGAGAGTGCTACTGCAAACTTGCGACTGCGCGCACATGGAAAAGGCGAAGGGGCTCCTCGCTCTCGTGCAATTCTTTTCTTTCAAGGTTTTTTTTTATTAGACGCGCACGCAACTCTTCTTTTCTCAGTCGGCCTGCCTGCCTCCTGCCAGCTTGAGTATCGCGACTGTTCCATGTGCAGCCATCCGTTCTTTTTATTATTCACTTTCTCTCTTGTTCATCTTGGCTGTTTCTCATTCATATGCCGCCCAGCTTAACATTTTGCCCCGTTCGTTTTTATGTGCTTCGGCTCAGGGTTTTTTTCTCTACTTGCTTTTCTTGGCTGCTCATTCTCATCTGCCTCAGCTTTACTACATTGTCACACCGCTCTGTGGGTGGGAAGGCCGGTTTCTTTTCGGACCCCCCTTTAACAGATATCCCACGTTATGACTGGCTGGTCGGCGAACGAACCTGCGATCCATCATCAGCTTTAATCATCGTCGAATCTCTATCTAGAGTGTGTGCTCTGTGGCGGGACGAGATCGAAGGCTGTTGCACAACTTCCTTCCTGCCCTCTTCCTACTACATCTCACGCTGTTCAGTGCGCGTACGCAGTCGGTCAGGCCGCCACTCTTTCGTTTTCAACTTTTTTTTCGTTTCGGTGTTTTCATTCTTGTGCAGGATTTTACATCGGGTATTTCCCTCCGGCGTGGCGTCTCTTCCTTGGGACGGACATCGGCAGGAGCTGGGGCACAACACACACACGCACACACACATACACACACACACACACACACACACACACACACACACACACTCACGCACACACACGCACAGAACACTAGGTAGGCACCTAGATAGGGAGGTAGGGAGGTATCTAGGTGTAGGTATACATATCATCGGAGGGAATAAAACAAAAGCTGCAAAATTAGGGAGGGACTGGGTATTGTTGGAGGCATCAGCATGTGTATTGCTTGCCTCAGGCGAGGGGGATGATGCAAACGACGACGTCAGATACACTTCATTCACTCATTGCGTTTCTCTGTTTTGGCCTTTTTCTTTCCTTCTCGGACTCCTGTCCTCTCTGCTCCGTTTGTTCCTGTTTGATTAGGGACAGTAGGGTGTAGACAGAACTGGCAGAGTCTGAATTCATTTGTTCCATCTCTTGATAACACTTATACTTTGCTTTGATAATTATCCCTTCGATACGGATAAGTGCGTTATGAAATCGCTTAATGTCCTGGCTCGCCAAGCCAACACCATAGTGGGGTGGAGACGGGGCCGCCGATTAGACCCGATAACTTGGGATGGCCAGGCGGTCGCAGATGGCAGAAATAATTTTGATCGCATGCTTGCTATCCCCCGAAAGCCGCTCTCGTCACTCTTTCTTGCGACAGAGTTTATTGGAATAAGTCGGTTATACATTTGTTGACGCCTCTACCTCGACTTTCCATTACCCTCCTCCCATATCATGAGCTTTCCGGGGCTTGGCGCTGGCGCGAGCCGGCCGGGCCTCGACCCTAACGATCCTAACGTAAAGAAGGTTCGTATTATTGTCGTGCCTCGCGAAGAGCCATGGGCAGGAGGGACCGAGGGAGGAAGAGGAAAAGAGGAATCCAAGCACAGCATTATGCTTGGCGCTCTCCCCTCCGAGAACACTTCCCTTGTCGCCGTCGCTCCCAGTTGCCTCGCTTCCCGCACCAGCCATGGCTTGTACGAAGCTGCCACTGCTCGGTACAGAATATATTGCTGACGGCGTTGCTGTAGTTGAACGCGATGATGGAATCATGCTTTGCGAAAACCGCCATGTCAGGCGTCGCCGGCTTTGGTCTCGGTGGAATATTCGGCCTATTCATGGCGTCGGTACGTTGCCTTAGGAGATACGGCCCTCCCTTTACCCTTCCCTCGACGCGCGCCGGGCCTGTCCCTCGTGCGACTGGCAAAGAACAAGCTGGACATGTTTCTCACTCTGTGCGACTACCTGTAGATGGCCTACGACACCCCTTACCACACAGCTGTCCCATCAACCGCGACACCGACTACGGTGAAGCCAGCCGTTCCTGCGACAACAACGACGATCACGACCACAACCACGACGGCGACTACTGCTACGAGCCCAGGGACAATAGCATCAAAGCTGCCACCTACAACAATGTTGAAAACCCCACTTCCCACAGGCACCGCGGCGGCAGCTGCGGCATCAATAACTGGCAAAACAACCGCCGCCGCCGCCGCCGCCGCCGCGACATCATCATCAGCAGCAGGAGGAGCAGCAGCAGGATCAGCAGCAGCGCCCGTCCTAAAACCCCCAAACGGCCCCATAACAGCCGTGGGCGCGGCCGCCTCCCAAGCAGCCGAGTCCATGGTCCCCATCTCCGAGCTCCCCTGGAGGCGGCAGGTTGCCATCGGCTTCAAGGACATGGGCACGCGCTCGTGGAGCACGGCCAAGAACTTCGCGATGGTGGGGGCCCTGTTCTCGGGGATAGAGTGCGGGATCGAGGGGCTGAGGGCCAAGAACGACGCCGCGAACGGTGTGGGCGCCGGATGCATCACGGGCGCGATCCTGGCGAGGAACGGGGGGCCCCAGGCCGCTGCCGTTGGGTGCGTGGGGTTCGCTGCTTTTAGCGCGGCGATTGAGGCGTATTTGAGGCAGCCTAAGGATGAGTGATGTAAATGAATGAGTAGGTGATGTGATGTGATGGCGGTGGTGGAGGTGGGCGGAGTGGGAGTACGAGGGCAGAAGGCTGGCTTGTAAGAGGGGAAGAGAGAGAAGAAAGATAGAGAAGGAAGAGCTGTAATGTATCTATGTACTTACTTCCGGTTTTGCATCGCGAGGCGTTCATATCGGGTCTGATATCTTCCCATGGCTGGGCTGGGCTGTACACACAAACACTGTATATAGACAGACGGTCTAGGTACCATCTACCAGGTCGCGGCAGGTTGGGTTAGAGGACATATCACCACTTTCTTGTTCGTATTGGGCTATCTGAGGCTCTCGCCGTTCTCCACATATGCAGCCTTACACCCGTCTGTTTTGCCTACCTACCTATGTTATCAAACAAGACAGTACTTATTGCTGTGTGCGTCATGACGCAGTGAGCCACAACGGCACTCGTCATCGCCTCAAAATTACCAAAATTACCCCTATCTATGGCTCCGGCGCCAACCTACCTACCGTCTACGGAAAAATTATGCATGTTTCCCTGCGTACGGTAGGCGTACGGTAGCTAGCCACGCCACTCATGTAGGTGGTAAAATTGTGACATTAACAAAGTGATCATATTGACATCTCCCCGTAGCGATTTTACGTGGCGATTTTGCGCTTCTGTAAGCAAAGAGTCTACAAAGAATTGCCCCTCAAGAAATCCATCCCGATGGTCCAGGAGAAAAGGAGAAAAGGAGAAAAGGAGGACGACAACAAACACCGCAATGTTACTCAGGATGACTCAGGATGCCTGGTAGACCCTGAATGAGCCGAACTCCCAGAAGGCGTTGGTGAAAGCGGTCGGGTTGTTGGACACGTAATCGGTGCAGTTGGATGGACCTGTTTTTTTTTTTTTTTTTTTGTTTTTTTGAGGGTCATGGAATTAGCAAAGCTTCTTTTTCGGGATGTGGGAGGCTTGGGGAGGGCTCAGGGGGAGAGCGGGCAGCCAGCCACGCAAGTCAAGACCAGGTTCAGTCGAAGTAGTCGGCAGGGAAAGAAAAGGCAAAAAACATACATCCAGAATCCGCCCAGACGGCCTCGGTCAGGGTGCCGCACAGGTCGATGTTTACGATGATGCTCTGGTTGGAGAAGTGGTTCATGTTGCAGTCCGTGTTGGGGAAGTCGGCGAGGGCGGTGCCCCACGAGCTCGGGTCCGGCTTGACGGAGTTGTCAGCGTCGGCGGCGATGTCGGCCGGGATCGAACCGCGTGCGAACTGCCACATGCGGATCCCCTCGTCGCGCAGCTCGACGGCCATGACGCCGCCCCCCTGCGCGTTGAAGGCGCTGCCGTACGACGCCGCGGCGGCGAGGCTGGATGGAGCGACGACGTTGCAGCCCGAGTTGTGGTTGGCCGCCGAGCTGCAGTCGGTATTGGTCGCCGTGCCCGTCATCTCGCGGCGGATCCCGCCGCCCATGCTGCAGGAGGGCGTGGTATGCAGCGACATGGTGTTGCCGCCGGTCGCGTTGTTGGTCGCCTCCATGACGTCGACCTCGCCGTGGTCCGGCCAGTGCCACCGGTCGGTCAGCCAGAGCGCCGGCCACGTGCCGCAACCCCAGGGCGTGTGCTTCACGTCGAAGACGAAGAGGCCGCGGTCGTACTGCGTCTTGGACTCGACGCGCACCGAGAACCGCCCCGTCGAGGCGTCTGGCTGGTCGCCGGGTCCGACGGATGTGTCGACTTTGAGCACTGCGCTGGTGGAGCTCGCGGAGGTGAGGTTCTGAGCGTTTTTGGATGTTAGGCTCGGTTCCAACCAGGGAGAAAGGAGAGAAATAGAACGAAAGAGGGAGGGGATCTGTGATGGGCGATGATGGTAGGTTATGGGTGATGGGCCTTACAAGTGAGACGGCCCGTTCACGAGGGACATAATGGACATGTCCGTTCGCTGAAGAACAAGGAAAAGGAGAGGCATGTCAGTGGCACGCTCGCAAGGAGGAACTGGTGATAAGGGGCGAACACAAGCCGCAGGTTGCACCCTTACTTGGATCATAGCCTTCAAAATAATCGAATTTGTCGAAGAACTGTGCTCCAGAATCTAGGGTTGGGTGCAGGGTGAGTGTGTTAGTGACGGCGACCGATCAACCAACCGTAATACCAAAAACAGAAAGTAACACGAAGGTCGAGTACCTTGTAGTGGTGTATCACAAGCGACAACAAAGGTGTACTACTTACATGTATCTCTCAGGGTATAATTAAGTTTGGAATAGTTCGGATACCGATTCCACCAATCCTGCCTGTTCTTGGTCACGGCCACGGGCACGGCGACGGCGATGACGATCGCGACCACCACCGAGACTATCAAGACCCACGTCCGCTTCTTCCACGACCCCGGGCTGGCCCATGCCGAGGCGTGCTCCTCCTTGTCCATGTTGTCGTAGAACCACGCCATGTGTGCGGTGGCGGCGCGATTTCTGCTGCTGGTACCGCTACTACCACTACTACCACCTCGCTGCTTTCTGAGTCTGTTTCTCTGCGGCGGAGGCCGGGGCGGCAGTTGATTCTTCTGATGGTGGCGTCTCTGGCTCAGTTGCCGCCACCAGTGTGCTTCGGCACCACCACCGGCTTCGTCGTCGTCGTCGACCTGGTCGTTGCTGGCCTTGTCGTCGCCAACGTTATCGTCTTCTTTGGCGTCAGGGATTCGCGGAAGGGGAAACAGTGGCGTCCGCCCACTGATGGATGAGGAGGCGACGTGATGATAGGGCGGCGGAGGGGCTGGCCAGCGGTCCCTGTCCCTAATAGCCGGGTGGTCCTCTATATGTACGTCCGGCCCGGCCAGCGTCTTCTCGCGTATGAAGACTGACAGGTGTGGGCTCCTCAGACCATCGTGGCCCACCCCCGCAACCGAACGCGTGAGCCCCTGTAGTGGCAGCTCCCGGTTGCTCCGGCGTGGTTGCTGTTGCTGCTGCTGCTGCTGCTGCTGCTGCTGCTGCTGCGGCTGGCCTTGTTGCGAATAAGCCGATGACACCGTAGTGCGGCTCAATCTCCATCGCGACGAGAAGCCTGGGCGGCTCGAGTAATATGACGAGGAGTCATCGTCCACCCGTCGATACTGCCGTTCCAGTTGCGCCCGCTTACGTGCAGCGGCTGCTTCTGCGGCTGCTTTCCTCTCCCTTCTCCGTCGGGCCTCTTCGAAACCCCTGAGCAGCTCCCTGCTGCCCGCATTTCGGAGCTGGTGGAAGACGGGTTTCGGGCCTTTCCAGTACTCGAAGGGCTCGTAGCCAAGCACTTGGCGCATCTGTTGCCTGTCTTGGGGGGTCCTGCCGTGGTTGGGCATACCACTACCACCACCACTCATACCCACGCCCACCACCACCCCCACTGACATGACCTGTCACCGTCCCCCGAGTGCTCGCTGGCACTGCTTGGCAGTTGTGGAATCACCAGAAGCGGCTATAAGGCTGTCGGTAGCTGCCCGTCTTAGAAAGTGTACAACCGGCACCGGGACTATTGGGGATTAGGTGCCTATGCAGTATGCATCGGATTTGTGAGCATGCTGCGCCTCACATCTATATCACCCAATATCCGTTCCTCGAGCAATACGAGAATTTTTTTTTCTTGTCCTCTCCTTTGGGCAATTCTCCTTCCTTTTCTTTTGTGGTTCTTATTTCCGCATTCCCCCCTTTTTTCGGTTCCGTAGGCCCAAGTGGTTGGTTGTTGATTGTTCGTAGGTCGTGAGGATGTGTCGGTCTGTCTGCAGTGGTGGCCAGCCTTCTGCTTCTTGCGCCGCCTAGGATTTTTTATTGGGGTCGGTACGCGTCACGTCCAGACGTCTGCAAGATATACATTAAATAAGTTTATCGGAGTAAAAAAGTCGTTCGATGTGAAGGTAAAATAAAATGAGAGAAGGATTTCAAGCTGGGGCCCAGGCCAGCTGGGCAGCAAGCTCTTAGGTCGGTATGGAGGATGGTGGAAAGCGTGCGAACGAGAACGACGGCGGCCTCTCTTCCTATAGATATTTGATCATCACGGACTTGATTTTTTTCTGAGTGGAAGCTTCAAGCGACTCCGTGGGGCCATCACAAACTGCTGGGGTTCTCCGGAGTCGTCATCTAGGTCCCCTCGAAACATTAAAAAGCAAACAATATCGAACCCCTGGTTCATGGTCGACTCAACCATGACCCATCCCGCCCACTTCATAGGCTGCCTGGCTATCTGCCACCTCTCTCCGGCTCGACGAGGCAGAGCTGCGGCAGGAGTCAGAGTGACGAAAGAAAAATAAAGGACGAGTTGATGACTTGAGTACCTACCAGGTAGTAGCTGTGGATAGGCAGCACCGATATCTTCAGGTGCAGAGTGTGTCTCAGATGGGATATCAAGTACGCAGTAGTGGGGCTCTGATTGGTTTTGAGGCATGGGAATGTCGTTTCCCCCATGACAATGCATTAAAGGTTCGAAATTCAACGCATGTCGAGCAATAATAGCCTATGCTTAAGCTTAAGCTCATCTCAACAGCTGGGATAAACGATCCTGAAAATGTTTCTTTTCGGGGGATGGCATTAGGTCTCATCTTATATGACGAGTAACGTATTGGGTGGAAGTCGCTCAAAGGTGGGAGTGTGTTGTGCCGGCGAGAGCTCTGCCTGACAGGATCGGGAAATGTGCAGTTGGGGCGACCCAGATCGACGATGCCCAGATTCGAGAAGCACCGAACACCGGGGTCCCTTGGCACCAGCCGAGACGATCACAGTGCCGTCCGGATTATGCAAGCACCCGGGGAAGCATAGAAGGCATGAAAGAAGGCATGAATTATCGCGGTCGAACATGGTCGAGAAACATGTTCTTTAGGCAAAGACAAGCAAAAATTCCTTCCATTTAGACTCTCCCACGGACGGACGAGATCGAGGAGAATGAGTCGAAGCCAAACGCAGCGACGCTCAAGTGGGTTTGCTAAGCCTCCGTGATCGCGACGGCGGCGATTTGTTCGGTCGTGTGCAAACTCTTCGAGGACCCCGAGAATCATGCATGCATGCACGCTGTGAACTCTAACGAGTCAATCTTTTGCGTCCCGACCTCCAGAAACATCAGATAGCTTAGTGCACTGTGAATACTCTGGACGAGTGTGGAATAGGGCTAATGTAATTTTGTCTTCAGGGCAATAACCGTGAGCGGACAGCCTCGGAATTTCGAATCAGTCGCTATCATCGTCCACCCTTGCTCGTTTCGATCTGCCGCTGTCTGCCTCCTGCTGCTGCAGGCCGTATCCCCTCTTGGTCGACGAGCTTTGTTCGACTTCGGACAGGAACTTGTCGACGTTAAAGGGGTCGCCGCCACCACCACCCGCATTCTCCCTCTCAAACTGCACAGGGCCCTCGCGGGCCTCCATGTCTTTCGCGCCCTGGAAAGTCCCGCGGCCCAGCACCTCGCCGTACCGACTCGTCTTTTGTATCTTAGACATCTCCGCGTCTCCCGCGGCGTCATCGTACTCATCGGCGTCAGCCCCAGCGCCGCGAGGGCGGTAGATGCTGCTGATGGCGTCTTGTGCTGCGAAGAGCGGCTTGTCGTAGGGGTTGTCCTCGTTGATACCGGTGTCGAAGCCGCTGGTCTGGTTGAAGAGGCGAGAGTCGTACATGCCCTCGGCCGACTGCGTGGGCCTCGCGAGTCCCAGCGCGATCCTCTCCGAGATGTCGCGGTTCTGTTCCCGCGCCATGACTTGTACGCGCCGCTCGGCGCCCATGCGCGACTGCCGTAGCTTGCGCTCCTCTTCGCGCCGCCGCTCCCTGCGTGCCTCCTCACGTTCTCGTATGTCTGAGGCCTCGCTGTCCGACCTGGATCGGGAGCTTGAACGCGACCGTGACCTGCTGTCGCGGCTGCTGTAGCTCCCCGACCTTGATCGTCGCCTTCCACCGCCACGGCCGCCTGCCCCTGCCCGCTCCTCCCGCGCCTTCTGGGCCAGCTGCCGCAGGTTTTCCTCCTTCTGGGCCTTCTCCTTCTCCGCCAGCCTCTGCTGCATGAGCGCCCGTTGCTTGACCTCCTCTCGGGCGTGCCGGTCGGCCATGAACAGAGCCTCTGAGAGCTGCGCGAACCCGTCGTTAATCGTAACATCCTGCATGCCACGCCCGTCGGCAGCGAGTCGCTTGTCCAGCGGTACTGTAAAGCCCTTCGGGTTCTTCCAGTTGGATATAGGTGGCGGTATCCTCCAGTCCTCCTGGTCCTGCGCCGTCAGCTTCCTGGGCGGCGAATGCATCACCGGCGGCGGGGGGCTCGGTGGCCCGCGCGGGATCTTCTTGTGCTTAAATTTTGGCGGCTCCATCGGGTCCCTCTGCCTCTCGACGATCTTCATGATGCGGTCCTGCTTTTTTGCGTTGTCGCCCATCTGGTTCGCCGGCGTGTAGCGCACAAAAGTCGGGTCCGCGCGCTTGCCGACGTTGACATTCTTGGGCTTCTGCGACGCCACAGCGCCGCTGGTCAGCGTCGATAGCGCTTTCCACGTCCGCTCAGCTGTCGCCTTGGCATCCTCGCTCGACGGTCGCTGAAGGTCGATCTCGCCCGCCTCCGCGCGCTGCCGCAGAGGGATCAGGTCCTTGAATGATGTGTGCACGATACGGCTGTCGGTGTGGCCCTGTCGCGCGATTACGTCGTACTTGACTTTGCCTTCCGAGTCGAGTTGGATCGCTAACGCGTTGCTTTTCTCTCCGGCGCGCGACTTGCGACCCATGCCGCGCGGGTACTGCGCTATGGGGATCTCGGGGAACGCGCCACCATCGCCGAAGTCCTCCTGGGTTCGTGGACGCCATCCAGACCGTTTGCCGTAAGGAGGTGGCCCTGCCCTCTTCAGCACGAGCTGTGACTCGTCCAGCTCGCCGGGTCCGACGATGCGCGGTCCCTTTTGAACCGCGTGTGAGGGTAGTTCTTCATCCTCGCCGGTGTATTTCGGTGTCGGCAGCGCCCGCGCGAGCCCTGCGGCGAGTGAGGTCATGATGGGCGGGTGTTATTTGGGGCTGGATAGTCTCTGCAAGGTAGGCCGTCAGTATTTTGGGTCCATCGCCTGCCTGAAGTTTGGAGTAGGGTCGATTTCAGGTCAAATCTCCTAGTGGAGCCTAATTTGCATTTATCGGGGGGTTCGATAAGCATCAAGCCACATAAGCTTCGCTATCGCATCACAGTGGATGTCGCTTGGCAAGTTGAGTATGTTACAGCACGAAGTAGCTCGATCAGGGATTTGAAGAATCCTTCTTTCTAGAGAGCTTATTCATTCATATTGCTTGGAGACGGAAATCGCTGGTTGAGAGTTCTATAGTTCTGCGCTTGTTCCGACACCAGGACAGACAAACACGCCACCACCGTCAGTGTCCCACTCCATCCGTCAGAGGAAAACAGAACGTTTTATATGATTACATCGAATAGGTGCCAGCCATGCATGCCCACTTCCTTCGGTTCGCCTTCCAGACCGAACGGGAGAAGAACGCCTCATGATATCAAATAGTAGACAGAAACATGGAAAGCACTGCACGCCCGTTCATACGTAGCCCTTCCTTGCTCCCTGGAAGAAGAACCTGACGACAAAGACCTGCAGCGCACCCATGCATGCAATGAGGGCGCACTGGACGAGGGAGAAGTTGATGATGCGCCTCTCCGTGCTGCGCACGGTAGCGAAGTTTCTGTTTTCGCGCGTTCGGAAGTACTTCTGGTGCCTGGTGATGGTGGACAGCTGGCCCGAGATCTTGAACGCCGACTCCTCCAGACTGGTCGTCTGCTCCGGCGAGGAGCCTTTCTTCGATGGGAGAGTAGCCCGGGCTTCGTTCTCAACCTAGGTGTTGACGACGACGATCGTGCGTTAGCTCTGAGGGAGAGATCTGCGACTCCGGACACACGACGCAGTGAGGCCTGTTTGTAGTGGGAAGAAAGCGTCGAAACTCACAGCAATCTCGAAGTCCACTATCTTCTCGCCGTATGAGGCCATTGTGTTGCTGAAGCAGAACTTGTATTCGCCCAGGTGATTAACGGTGTAGACGAAATCGCCCTGGCGCTCGGCTTCGCCGTCTAACACTACTCTCCCAGTCGGCGCAATTACTTCGTAGTCGATATCGAAGTTGCCGCCAGATTGCACCTAGATATTATAGGTTAGTTTAGCAATTAAGCGATGGGTTCTCCGTGGATCCTAATCGAAGGGGGCGGCAGGGGTTTGTTCGTGTTAGATGGAGCGCTCGTACTGCAAAGTAGAAGGCGATCTTCTCGCCTTTCAGCTTTCCCTCAGTGTAGAAGCAGGCCTTCTCGCTGGGAGCTATCTTGTACGTGAGAGCTGTGGCGGCAGCCTGGGAAGCGAACCAGACCACGAGGCCATATGTAAAGAGTAATAGTTGCATCTTTGGCGTTGTGTGTTCGGCGTGGGTTGCGACTTGCTGCACCACTTCCGGCTCCGATCTCGTACTGGTCGTCCAAAGGAAATCCTGGTGGTTCTTCTGGACAGCTGTCGGGCTCTGGCAATTAGAGCATCACGTGCTAAGCTTGGCAGGCAGTTGTGCCCGACAAGGGGTAAATGTGGCGTTGGACACAGTCAAGCCGCAATTAACAACGATGATGAGGTCATTGGCCCATCGCATTGAAGCTCACGCCACACTTGTTCCTCGTCATCAACAGCATCCGGTACACGGGCTGCTTCAGAGCATGCATAGTGTCGGCACTAGGGCCTTCAGCTAGCGATGCCCCTAATGCTCGGTCTGGGATACCGCCAGCCTCTCTGAGGCTGCTCTCACGTTGCTATTTCACAAGTCTCACTGCCATTTGTAGCTTTGCCCTCTCCATTAACGGCCATCCAGCTTGGGGAGGGATCACCATCTCACTCTTATCAGCCCCTGTTCCAGGCCAAACACGCTCAAGATGTCTGCCCAGACGACGATTACACGGTTCACAAGCGTGCTCCTGAGGCTCCTCTCATTCTTCTTCCTTCGCTGGGTATGTGATCCTTTGTCACCTGTCCAATCGCCGTATTCTGCTTTGTACCCTCTGTTTATTTACCATTGCTAACCATTGACCCTACATAGGCCCTATTACCTGTATGTTTTCAGATCTCATTGAGTTTCTAACTGCCACCGCCTAATTATCTAGTACTCTTTACTCACATGTTCCTTTTTCATCCGTACAGTTGATACCGCCGCTGGCGGTCGCACTTTTTGCCATTTACGTGCCTGCCTTTTACTCCAGTTACCAGAACGAGAGTGCCGAGCTCGACGATGAGATCGACGTCTTAGTGAGGGAAACGACCATCACGTCACCGGCGGATGTGTCCTCTCAAAACGGCAAGGTCACAATCGTCGCCGACGAGGTGGATATCCTGGAGACCGTCACCATCGCGGAGAAGCCATTGAGGCCATGGCGGACCCTCCTTCTGGGGATTCCGAATCCCCGGAGCCTGTCTCTCTCTGCTGCGACCTTCCTTATCAACCTTGCGTGCGTCAGCATGGTAGCGGACAGAGTCATACGAGAGCACTTTTATACCAGCGAGGATCTATCCTTCATCCGGGTCGGATACGTGTCTGATAAGGAGGCCAGACTCCTGATCCGCGAACCGGACCAGTCAAAGATGCCGGTCACGGTACAGATACACATCAAGGATCCCCAGCCACCGTTTGACAATCCGCTCTGGCAGATGGCTGGCGGCGTCCAATCCACCTCGAGCGACACGGACTACACCGCCGTCATCACCGTTCCACTCCGGCATTCCAGGCAACGCACGTACGAATGGGTGTCATCCAACAATCACTCCGGAGAATTCACGTCTGCGCCAAAGCCCGGTCAGCTACCTGAGCTATTCGGCGGAAAATTCACATTCCTTTCCACCTCTTGCATCGTCCACAGGCTGCCTTATAATCCGTTCGATCACCCTCTCGCTATCCCAGGCATGAGGCACCTCGCTAAGCTGCTCCCGAGTCTGGGCGCACAGTTCATGCTGTTTCTGGGAGACTTCATCTACGTGGACGTGCCGCGGCGTTGGGGTAAGGGAGTCGACATATACCGCCAGGAGTATCGCCAGGTGTATGCCTCTCCCGACTGGGCTGGCGTGGGGCAGAATTTGAGCTGGATCCATGTGCTAGATGATCACGAGATCGCGAACGACTGGTCTGCAAACAGTACAGGTGTGTATGAGGCGGCTGTGGACCCCTGGCATCACTATCATACGGCAGTGAACCCACCCCCAGTGTCGAGAGCAGGCAGCGGTGCCGATGGTGCTGTCGCTGCCGTGTCCGAGAAGAAGGGACTGGCGACGTACTTCGAGTTCTCCCAAGGCCCCGCCAGCTTCTTCATGCTCGACACTCGCTCCTACCGGTCCGATAACTGGATGAAGCCCTTCGATGCCGCCGAAAAGAGCATGCTGGGCGAGGATCAGCTGGAGAACTTCCTCGCGTTCCTCCGCCGGCCGGAGCCGAGGGGCGTCAAGTGGAAGATCGTCGCCTCGTCCGTGCCCCTGACGAAGAACTGGCAGGTCAACACGCAGGACACCTGGGGCGGCTTCCTGGCCGAGCGCAGGAAGATCCTCGAGGCCATGTGGGACGTCGGCGCGCGGGGCATCGGCGTGGTTGTGTTGTCTGGCGACAGGCACGAGTTTGCCGCGACGAAGTTCCCGCCGCCGCCCGGCTCGAGGTGGCCGGAGAGCGCGGCTGTCCACGAGTTCTCTGTCAGCCCCCTCAGCCAGTTTTACTCGCCTATCCCCACGTATAGGCAGAAGGACGACGAGGATGTGATGATCAAGTGAGTTTTTTTTTTTTTTTTTTTTTTTTTTTTTTTTTTTTTTTTTTTTTTTTTTTTTTTTTTTTTTTTTTTTTTTTTTTTTTTTTTTTTTTTTTTTTTTTTTTTTTTTTTTTTTTTTTTTTTTTTTTTTTTTTTTTTTTTTTTTTTTTTTTTTTTTTTTTTTTTTTTTTTTTTTTTTTTTTTTTTTTTTTTTTTTTTTTTTTTTTTTTTTTTTTTTTTTTTTTTTTTTTTTTTTTTTTTTTTTTTTTTTTTTTTTTTTTTTTTTTTTTTTTTTTTTTTTTTTTTTTTTTTTTTTTTTTTTTTTTTTTTTTTTTTTTTTTTTTTTTTTTTTTTTTTTTTTTTTTTTTTTTTTTTTTTTTTTTTTTTTTTTTTTTTTTTTTTTTTTTTTTTTTTTTTTTTTTTTTTTTTTTTTTTTTTTTTTTTTTTTTTTTTTTTTTTTTTTTTTTTTTTTTTTTTTTTTTTTTTTTTTTTTTTTTTTTTTTTTTTTTTTTTTTTTTTTTTTTTTTTTTTTTTTTTTTTTTTTTTTTTTTTTTTTTTTTTTTTTTTTTTTTTTTTTTTTTTTTTTTTTTTTTTTTTTTTTTTTTTTTTTTTTTTTTTTTTTTTTTTTTTTTTTTTTTTTTTTTTTTTTTTTTTTTTTTTTTTTTTTTTTTTTTTTTTTTTTTTTTTTTTTTTTTTTTTTTTTTTTTTTTTTTTTTTTTTTTTGCGAGAGCCTCGGTAGAAAAGTTTCGTTATCATTCTCTGAAAGCTAATGTTTCGATCCCTTTTACCCTATCTACCTTAGGTACATCAATACGGGCAACTCGAAGTTCGGGGCCATTACGCTGGAGAATCTGGCCTCAGGCGACCAAGGCAGCCTCAGGTATCGCCTGTTCGTCGACGGAGCAGAGAAGTGGGACACCCTTGTTCTCACGCCAACCGCGACCCAGGATCAGAAGCTGAAGGGGTCGTTCTGGGATAGGCTCAACGTTTTGTAAAACCACAGATCTACACACATGGGCTATTGTTCGTGGGAAGCCGGTAGGCTCTCCAATTTCAGGGGATTTTCTATACTAGATCAGGTGACCGTTCGCTCCACCGAGACTGGGAGATTCTCAGCGCGCCTGTCACATAGATTCACTCTTCATTACTGTGTATTTCGAATAGACTTCTCTGGCCAAAATCTGCTTTCGATCACCCCGATAGCCAAACTGCCACTCTTCGGCGAGTGGGCCACGAGGCGGCCTTACTGACAACGATTTCGTGGAAACGGAGGCATTCTCCCGATAAGTCAGCCACCAAACCGACCCGAGGGATAACCCGAGAGCCCAAACGGGCGGTGATATGCCCGCCCACTTCTAGTCGGCGACGCCTCGGATGCTGTAGCTTTCGTCAACGATTTATCAGGCGAAGGTCCGTGTGCCAAAGCATGAACGAGTCCTGCTCCGATATATCGCCGTCAACCATTCTACATGTCTACTTGCTTTCGACACTTAACTTTATATCGCGAAAAGCCGCTCCTGGCGTGGTCGGCTGACGGGTATTTGGATGGGACCATCGCCCGATAGGGCTAACTCAAGAAAATGGGGTCTCGAATTCGTTTTTGACAGAACCAATATGCTAGATCTTTGCACCATACAAAGCAGAAATATGCGTCCATAATTCGTCCATAACTCTGACGCCCGGCACATCACACACAACACACAATCTTCAACTCCCGCCCTATTTACGTCCTGGGTATGTAGGTAGGTAGGTAGTATGATACAAGATAGAAATGACCGCCAGTACGGCTCGAAAGAAGAGATGGTAGTATATCTAAAATCAGCCTCAAACACGCGGTTGCTATTAGGTGTCTCGATAAAGCCGACTATGCGCCCGGGGAGGAGGAGACGGGATCGGAGGGACCATCGGAAGCGGCGGGAGCGGCGGGTCCGATGGCGTCTGCCACTGCGACGGCCACTGGGACTGCTGCTGTGGCTGAGGCTGCGACATGACCACCGGCGACGGCAGCCACGAGAAGATCGAGGCCCTCGATCTCCCCTGGTTGGTGGTGCTGAGTGGAAGGATGCTGCTCTTCCGCCGGGAAGCCCACCAGCTCTCCGACACGGGCGTCGCGGGCAGTTCCACAGGCGAGAAGAGGACGGCCGCTTTGACGAAGGCAGGGCGGCCGACGGTCCTTCTCCGGGGCACTCGTCTGCATTCCTCGAGTTTGAGGTGGTGTTGGTGGTTCCCTTGGTAGACGAAAGGCGGAGGAGGAGGGGTGAGGAGGTCTTCGGCCTCGGTGGATGAGGAACATGTATCTGATCGCCCTCTTCTTCTCCTCCACCTTGTGTGGGCCAGTGTAAATGGGGTTTCCCACAGGCCTCTCAGCTGCGCCCGCTGAGCGTGCGAGAGAGGATTGGGACACTCTGCCCTCCTCCTGCTCCTTGCGCGAGCGAGAGCTTGAGAGAGTCTGGCGCGCTGGAACCAGGCTACTGTCATCAGCCCGCCCAGGAATACGAGCGCGACAACGGTAGAGCCCACGGCCACGCCGACGTTCTGCTGGGGCGATGCTGGGGCAGCAGCAGTGGAGTTAACGGCAGGGGTGGGAGTCGGAGCACCGGCGGGAGCAGCGGTGCCTGTACCGGCCAGCTGGGGGTCTCGAGGTGACCCGGAGTCCACCGCCAGGCTGGTTCCAGGGTAGATGCTCTGATCAGCGTCCCTCTTGCAGCCAGTGTTGTTGCGTGCGTTGCATGAATAGCCGAAAGGACAGCACGTGCCGGCGCCGCAGTTTGAGAGGGGCTGGTCCAGCGCCGTGGTGAGGATTTTCGAGGGCGGCCTGCGCGAGGGGTCCTGGAGGCTGACGTCGCATGGGATGGGCTCGATGATCGAGCAGTCGCTCCCGGCCGGGCAGCAGAGGGCCGTCGAGCCGCCGGCAAGCGTGTAGCACTTCTCGGTCTTGAGGCAGCAGAGAGCGGCGGATGAGGATATGCCGGCGCATAGGGCGTGGTCGGAGCTGGGGCAGCGGTTCGTGAGGCTGGCTGTGCTGGACGTGGTGGACGACTGGCGTGGCGATATCGGTGTGCCGTTGTTGCCTCTCCCTCTCCGCCTTGCGGCCGTGGGGGGAGGTGACCGTGACCAGATGTTGATCGACGCGGACGATGTCGATGGGGGCACATTTGTTGCCCGTTCGAGGAATGCGAAGGCATCCTTGTCTGCCTTCTCGCAGTGGGCTCTTTGGGGCGCGACAGCGAGAAGGAGGAAGACGAAGCAACAGACAAAGAGAAGAAGAGAGGCGCGAGGGGACATATCTCACATCACAACAGTTGTGAATCGAAATACGACAAGGGTGGAGGAAGAAGAAGGCCGGAGTCCAAAGAGAAGCATAGAAGAGAGAGCTACGGAGAACGGAAAAGTGTGATACCTCTGCCAGATGCCAGGGGGATATACTGCATATATACCAGAACAGAACAGAACGGAAAACAGAAAAAGAAAAGGAAAGAAAATATGGAATGGAGAACCGAAGGAGAATTATAGGACGAAGACAAAAAAAGGATGACAAGACGAAAGGAAAGCGGGGAGAGGAAGAGGAAGAGGATCGGAGAACAACGTGTGTCGGGCGTATCTATAGCCTCACATAGATATCTCCCTTCGTGGCTGCCATCAACCCCCCTACATACCCTGTCACGACAACACATAGTGTTGCTGGACAACAAACAGCCGGCCCGCAGGCAGTCTCGCCACAGGCAGTCTCGAACGACCACACGAACCCGGCAGTTTGGCACCGGGGGCTTAACAACGGTGGCAACGCCTTACCTAGGCAGCCAGCCACCACAACACACTACCCGCGACGGGCTTTCGAGACGCCTTCGCCACGAGGGTAGGGTAGGGGTAGGGGTTTCCCAAAGAATAGATCTGCCTCATGGACGAAAGCAGTCCGTCCGTCCAAAGCACCCGGGGTGGGCCAATGGACAGCCGACATTTGGCGCGACGTCCAAGGACGAGAAACGCCCGAAGCGACTCAAGGAGGAGCAGGCAGGAACAGCGTGCAGGGGGGAGGGACGGGGATCTGATCTATCTAGAGCCTCATGGCACACTGACGAGCTAGCCATCGCTACCACCCGCCCACCCTCTTCGACTACGTACTACGTAGGCCATCCTGCAGATGGGGAACTGACTTGACTGTGGGACGATTCTCTTCTTGTCCTCGCGCTTCATCCCTCTGCCTACTTGGTCATTAGTCTGACATCGCGCTTAATTTCGTACGTTGGCAGCAATAAATCGTTAGCAATATTGACTTTTTTGGTTCCTTTGGGGTAGTAGCAGTTCCTCCCTTATTGATTCGGGAGGGTTTTTGCTTGGGAAGGATCATAAGAAAATGAGAAAACAATAAAAGAACGTGTGCTTGTGTAAGTGTGTGTGTGGGTGTGTGTGTGTGTACGTGTGTCGTGTGTGGGCATGCAGACATGACCGTTGGAGCTTGCTTGACTCTGCTTGGATGGAGTGCCCCTTCAAGGTGGCCGGCGCTTGCGCTTGCAGATGGTTAAGCGACCAACGGTTTCACCACAGTCGGAACGGGGAAAAAAGCCCCAAGGCGAGGCGAGGCAAAACTCTCTAAGTCCTGCGCAAAACTTTTGCGAGAACGGTGATTTCTTTATTCATTGTTCTAGTTGTTGCGGTTGAAGTTGCAGGCGAGGGAAAGGCATGTGTAGTGATGTTGTGAGGGTCATAACTGTAGGCGCTGCTGCTTGAATCCGCGGCGAGCTGGAGGTCTAACCGAGTTCGGGCCGGAACGCGGGTTCTCCATCTGCCAAGCACTTCCCCCGAACATCCCTCCCCCCACCTTTTATTGATCCCTTCTGGAATCCTCATGATCCCTCATGCCTGCCCCTAAGCGCTTGCCGCATCGCCCGGGACACAGCTACTTCATATCGAGTGTCAAATAGAAGGAGGATTTGCTGGAGCGTCTCCTTGTGTCACCTCCTGCTCCGTCGATCATGTCCCGCCTCCTCGGCAACTTGAGCGTGGGGCTCCGGGCTTGGCGGCCGACCCTGAGGCCGGGATGTCTCACCGTGCCGGCCTCCATCGGCTCCGGTCGTCTCCGCCAGAGCACCGTTGCCTCCCCGCCTTCGAGCAAGATCCGCATCCTGCCCGAAGGTATCGACATCGGGACGATCTCTGGTCCGAAATCGTTGTCCATCAGCGCCAGGCAACGATCGTTCTTGTCAGTCCCAACTTAAAAACTGAAATGACTCCTGAGATTCGTTCATGTGGAACGTGATGCTGATTTGTGGCATATATGGTTGGCACGCCCATACTATTATTTTCAGACCCCATCTATGGCTACGGTGAGATCTTTTTACCGTTTGCATTTCTGTGCTTCACAATGGTGTAAGCTAACAATGAGTCGGCTGGCGAGGAACAACTCGACTTTAGCGACAATTGCCGTTGTGTTCACTGCGTGAACCAAGACACAATGCAGCGGAACTTCAACACCTTTGACGTACGTGCACTGGTCAATTGGTCGCCCCGAACCCCACTGCTCATGGTTATAGGCTACCCCGACAGCTGACCAGTCTGTTGCTTGAAGATCCCTAAGGATGTACGACCAGTCAATGCCTCTTGGGGAGAGTCAGGCCTCGATGTTACCTGTAAGGCCCCTTGGAAAAGTGACAAATGTCATAACGCGCTCTTTTCAACTGACACAACGATTCAGGGGATCATGATGGCCACCACAGCGTGTACCCGGAGAGTTTCATCTACCACTACTTGTTTGAAGACAGCCGGGATGACAATTCGCGTTGGAGCGACGAGTCCGGCAGGCAGCTTTGGGGTGCTTCCGACCACCAGAAGCCTCCTACCGTGGACTACAAGGAGGTCATGGATGAGGCCTCTGAGAAGGGCATCGCAACTCTCACAAATCTCATTGTGGGTCTCCCTCCGTCCCCCTTTTTCAAACAAACCACCCCCTGCCCCTCTTCTCCAAAATCGATGTTGACACAGCAGAATGCAACTAGAGAATCCACGGCTTTGTATTTGTTGCCAACACCCCCGTGTCGCCTGCCGACACACAGCGCCTGCTAGAGCGGATTGCTTTCATCCGTGTCACACACTACGGCGGCTTCTACGACTTCATCCCGGACCTTGCCATGGCCGACACCGCCTATACGAACCTCGCGCTGCCAGCTCACACCGACACCACCTACTTCACCGACCCCGCAGGCCTGCAGGCCTTCCATCTGCTGTCTCACCAGTCCGCTCCGCCGTCGTCGTCTTCCACCGGAAACGGAAACGGACCCGAGGAAGCCGCCGCCACCGGAGGACAGTCGCTCCTGGTGGACGGCTTCCGCGCCGCAGCCCGCCTCAGAGAGAGCGACCCGAAGGCCTTCGAGATCCTCCGCACGGTGAAGCTCCCGTGGCACGCCAGCGGCAATAAGGGGATCAACATCGCCCCGGACAAGCGCTATCCCGTGCTGGAGGTCGATGAGGCGACGGGGAAGCTGCATCGCGTGCGGTGGAACAACGACGACCGCGGCGTCGTCCCCTTCGACAGCGAGTTCTCGCCGACCGAGTGGTACGAGGCGGCCCGGAAGTGGGATTCGATCCTGCGGGACAAGGACATGGAGTACTGGGTGCAGCTGACACCCGGGAACACTCTGAGTGAGTTCCACCTCACCTCGCACTCTTCTCCTTCTCGCTCTATACATATCCCTTATTTCCTAAACCCCGCCAAGAGAAAGCACTGATATATTTCCACTAACAAACGCGCACCTGGTGTTTTGTCCAGTTTTTGACAATTGGAGAGTGCTCCACGGCAGGAGCGCCTTTCAAGGCGTGAGGAGGATCTGCGGAGGCTATAGTAAGTTTCGAGCCTGCCCACCAGCTTAAACCCGTCTGATCTATTCACGACGCTCACAATCTTTGCAGTCAATAGGGATGATTTTGTCTCGCGCTGGAGGAACACCAACCTTCCACCTTCTCGAGTCCTCAACGAGGTGATCGGATAGGACCGGCAAGGGGAAAAGGGGTTTAGTTCAGTCCGTATGAGGGTTGGGAGCAAGAGAGCTCGCCGCCGCCGCCTCCCATTGCGATGCTCTAGGAGGGCTGTTTGCAGCACTTGCCTACCTCAAGTGTACGTAGTAGTTATGAAGTTGCCTCGCGGGAACCGAAAAACGGGGACAATATGACATTTGACTGAGAATGTTCCCTTGTGTCAATGCATCTGTGTAGGTAGGGCCTCCCAGGTCAAGGTGACCTCGTACGATACCGTCCAGAAGGCTGTTGACGATATAGTCAGAGTTTGGCGGCCGGCTGGACGTCTTCGCCGCGAACTCGGGGCGCGACCTGGGAAAATGGACCGCTTCTTGATGGCGAGATCGGCCACTACCGGAATGTCGTCTCGACGAATATCGACGGGAGCTTCTGCTGCGCCAAAGCTGCTGCTGCTGGCATGCATGTGACAGGAAACGGCGAGCCCCCGAGGCGCCGTCCCGGCCCAGGATGGAGTGCCAATCTGACTTGGGTCCTTGCGGTTGGTGTCATGTTGTAAGATATCTAGACAGCATCATGGTAGGTGTCAGTGGTAGGTAATACGAGATGTTGGTGGAGAGGTAGGTGGTGGGCGATCAGGCAAGCCTCACCAAGTATGTCTAGTCAAGAGGTGCCTTGTCGTCTTCGTTTTCGGAGCCGGTATCTTCAGAATCTCCTAGCAGCCGTCATCAGTTGAACTCAGCCGCTCTGTTCCGTTGGTATCTCTGACCTAATTCCATCCTCCTCTATCTCTTGCTTCCATCTCCAAGATCTTCTGCCCCGTCTTATTCTCGGAAATCTCATTTTAATCCCTCCCGTTTTTCTCTCGTCTCTGCTTTTTGTCTGTGTCCCTCATTCTCCATTGACGTGTGGTGGGTGGTGGCGGAAGCTGAAAATGAGAGGCGGCCCCCTCTTTCCACAAACGGCAGCCGTGTGTCGATGCCTCTGGCGAATGAACGGAGGCGAGGCTGCATCACCACCACAGAGGGCGACACCCATACCAATACCCGCCAAGGATGCGAACCGGTCCCAAAATCACGCCTCGGGAGGGCCGAACGAATCGCTGTCACCTAAGACTCGCGTCCACATCACGGCTTTTCAGTTCGTCTCTTTGAAAAGGAAAGCGAGAAGACCCTGCATGTATCAAAGGCCGACTCCCAAGTTCTCCGTGTTGCGGCTGATGTGATGTGACCACCGCCACCAAGCCAATGGCGTTCAATTTATTGAATCCTCACGCCAGATCTGGCATGTTCGACAGGCTAGCTGCCAGCCCGAAGCCGCAAGATGGTGTGTATCTCTATTGCGTCGCAATGCTGAGCTGAATACAGCTCCTGTCACCCAGATGTGGCCATCTCCTGCGAGGCTGGACATCCAAATACATTAATGCCCATCTATTGCCCCCGTTGGAGCATCTGTCCTCCCTGTCCTGAACGGCCTCCTCCACACCAAGCAGCCACCCCCAAAATCCCGACATTGTGAATTCTGCGTTTACGATCACAGCATCATGTCTTCGACTCAGGATAACGCAAACCCTTCAGAGGGGGAGACGGCCAACAGGCTTGCCCTGGGCGCCATTGTGATCGCGTCGGCGGCCTTCATTGTGGCCTTCCTCCAGTTCCTCCTCGAGTACTTTGGGTCGACCGAGGCCCGCAGCAAATGCACGTACGAGGCCATCGGGTCGTCCTCCAACCACGTACAGTTCCGACCGAACTGGCGATTCTGGAAGCTCCGCGTCAATTATCCGCTTCTTCGGCTCTCGTTCAACAAGGTGTTTATAGTCGCGTGCCTTTCCGAGATCGAGTTCGCTATGCACTCGTCGTACTCGCCGGTGCGGAAGCTGCGTGACGGGAAAGGGAAGAGTGACTGGGGGTGGAGGGCCATGTCGGAAACGGACCCCCTTTCCTTCAACATGGTGGCGTACGTTTTGTTTTTCTTTTTGTTTTATTGTTTACCTATTT
This sequence comes from Ophioceras dolichostomum, assembly GCA_003049485.1. NCBI lineage: Eukaryota > Fungi > Ascomycota > Sordariomycetes > Magnaporthales > Ophioceraceae > Ophioceras > Ophioceras dolichostomum. Next base: position 60,480 of record PYST01000228.1, read on the forward strand.
AGTCTTTCGCTGCTAACTACCGTCCAGAGATGGATTTACAAAGTTGGTCCGCGGCGACGACACTGTCACCAGCAAGGATCTGACCTGGAGTGAATATGTTATTCTTGTCATATGGAAACTTACCCGTCCCTGGAAGCCGGTAATCCGACCTCGGGCATCATGGGCCCAGTTCCTGATGGCGTTCGGCATACGCGACACGAGCGAGCTTATATACCGACACGCGGATGCCGACATCATCCCAAGCTCCATCGGTGCCCCGATCCAGAGGGTCAAACTCTTCGACCTTGGCGTCATGGCGCTCCAGCTGGGGTTTAAAAAGGTATCTATCAACATCCGCGAGCGAGAGTTCAATGCTGTGGGCGACTTCGGCACTATCACCACGCTGAATCTCGACGAACTCGGAAAGGTGATCCGGTTCGAGGGGGACATTCTCGCCATCTTTTCGCAGCTAAGCAAAGGCTCTCTCATCACCGCCGTTACGGGGGATGGAAACACCAGCAACGGCAGCCTGTCGTTCTGCATGGGCTACAAGAACAATGGGTTCTTCTGTCCTTTGCAGCTCATCCGAACAGCTATTTCTCAACGATGGGACAGAGACAGGTTCCGGCTCGAGCAGAGGGTCTACATTATGAAGCGTTTGGCGAAAGACCATGGGAACATCATCAAGGGTGAGATTGCCGCTGAGGCACGGCTGATGGAGACCCTTCAGGCGGAGGATGTCCAGGAAAAAGCCAAGCCAACCGCCGTTCCTCGCGATCAAGACTCCGACGAAGAAGAGAATGACGAGTTCGTGCCGGAGAGGCTTCAGAAAACCACAACGGGCCTGAGCACCCGGCATCTTGGAAAGTTGCTCGGCAGCGCATCGCAGCAGCAAATGTTGTGGACGAGAGTATGTTCAGCCCCAGTACCTTTCGCCTCTTTGAGCTGCACTGATGATCTCTGCATTCTAATCTGTGCGTAAAGGAGGCATTCCTCGCCTGGAAGACAGCCACAGGCCTCAAGGTACCGACCGTCCTTGCCGCCCTCACCTTAGCCTCTCTCGGGAACTGCGAGATAGGGTTCCCGTCGGCGGTCATCCTAGACCCGCTCAAGCCTGTGCTCAGCGCGGTCGTCCAAGAAGTCCGCCAGTCCACAGGCCAGTCACTGGGCGTCGACTCCGCGTTCACGAGGCTCTTCAACCTGAGTGACCTCAGCTTCGTCCGGTCGACTGAGCGGTTCTGGTATACACTCGACTACATCGGCATGTCGGGAGCCTATGGCGTGTGGAGCTGGATGTTCAGTGAGACGAAGGAGATCTTCGACAAGCTCCCTCAGGCGGAGAAGGACAAGATCATCGTGCCGCCGGCGGACGGGGCACCGGGCGCCGCCGCCGTCGGCGACGCTAACATCGTACTTTTCTCCGACTGCGCCTCGCTGCTCGAGAACTTTGACCCACGCAAGTGGTCAGCCAAGATCGAGGAGATCGTCGGCCTGTCAATGGTCAAATGGCGCCCGACTAATATGCTGTGGGCACAGATCTTGGTCCTGGACGTCGCCATCCACTACCTCGTCCGGGGTGGATGGTACGAGGGTACCAGGGAGGGCTATAATATTGCGACGGACGACGTGGTCGCCATCGTCACCGCGGTGGTTGACTCCTGGCAGGAGGTTGACGAGCAAATCGAGGCCAGCTCTGCTGCCGCTGACGGCGCCGTTGACCCATCTCCCGCCGCTCCTGCTCCTACCGCCTCGTCGCCCCCTCCTCGGGCACTTTCTTCTGCGGCGTCTCCCACCCCGGCCCCGACTGCCGTCGCGAGTCGGACTCCTCCTCCGGCTGCAGCACCTGCTCCTGCTGCAGCTCCTGCTTCTGCTGCTGCTCCTCCTTCGGCTGCAGCTCCTCCTTCGACTGTAGCTCCTGCTCCGGCTGCAGCTCCTCCTCCGGCTGCAGCTCCTCCTCCGACTGCAGCTCCTGCTCCTGCTGCTGCTCCTCCTTCGGCTGCAGCTCCTCCTTCGGCTGTAGCTCCTGCTCCGGCTGCAGCTCCTCCTCCGGCTGCAGCTCCTCCTCCGACTGCAGCTCCTCCTTCGGCTGCAGCTCCTCCTTCGGCTGTAGCTCCTGCTCCGGCTGCAGCTCCTCCTTCGGCTGCAGCTCCTCCTCTGACTGCAGCTCCTCCTTCGGCTGCAGCTCCTCCTTCGGCTGTAGCTCCTGCTCTGGCTGCAGCTCCTCCTCCGGCTGCTGCTCCTCCCCCGGCTGCTGCTCCTCCTCCGAACCCCACCGCCTCCGATGCAGGAGAAGTAAGGCCAGACCCGAAGACAACTTCTTCCGCCACCGCGATCAAGGAACACGAGGAGGTGAGATGCAGTGGCAAAGACGAGATGGAGGACACGCCGGCCCCTTCTAACCCAGAGCCGCAGCCACAGCCCCAGCCCCAGCCGCAGTCGGCCCCTCCATCCAAGGATACGACTGGCGAACTCGTCTGGGACCTCCTCGGCAGCCTCAAGAAGCAGCCCGCGCTCTTTGCATCACTGGAGTCAGGGATCCGGCAGGAGAGGCTACGCAAGCTCGCAAACCTGCTGCAGCTGCGATCCATATTCTACTCGGCTTTCCTGATGTTGAATCCGGACTCGAGCGATGTCTATCTAGCCGAAACGAGCAATGTGGAAATGCCATTTATCTAGTAGATAGTGATTGGAGGGGACTGGGGGTTGGGG
>PYST01000229.1:0-37620 GCA_003049485.1 Ophioceras dolichostomum
CGTCTTATACCCCTAGGGAGGTGGAAAGCGCTTGGCGGCGCTTTCAACAGACGTTAAAAATTCAACAACAACAACAACAACAACAACATGTCAGCAACAGTCAAAAGGATTGGCTTAAATGTTGAGATAATTTGAAAGAAAGACAGAGTCATGAGAAGTTTTACTCCCGCAGACATGGAAGTAAGTGGATCGTAAAGTGGCGGCGAACGTATCAGGTGTACAACATCAGAGCATTGCAGCCAAACAGCTGTACACGGAGACCTCCCACCATCTCTCGGGATGCACGGCACTTGTACGCAAGCATCCTAGCTTGCTCCTGGTCGTCTAGCAAGCAAAAGAAATCTTATGTTATGCGTCGAGTCACACATCTCCCTTGATTCCTTACGTAAATATTACTAGAAAACGCAGCCAAAAGTCGCCGGGCCAGACGCCGGCCGGCAAGCGCCTCGGCTCCAACTAGCCTCACTTTACTTTCCCTGTTCAGCCAAATCTCTCCCGTAGTCTATATACTTAGCCTTGACATTTGGCCTCTCTTGAAAGACCTTTTAGACTCTAGGTAACCAGAATAGCATCGCGGTCGAGGAGATGCTTGGGTTGTCTTCACGATTTGTCGATTCTGGTCGTCGTCAGTAACCCGTCCGTTCGGCACCCCATGGAGAAGCAATGAGCGAATGGACGGGGGTCGCCATATCTCTGTTTCCAGGCCCCTTTCTCCCTTAACGAGCACGGGGGTTACGTGTGTGGCGTGTTCCCAGCCGGCAAACAAATGGTGACTACCGTCCTCCCCATCATCTTCTCCTTCTGCCTCCCCTCAGCTTCCCCCTCCTTGGGGCTCACCATATGTATACTCCACTGAAATAATGGCACCTGACAGTAAAGAATCCTCCTAGGTTCCTGCGGGGTGTGGTCATCGTAGCTAGTGTGGTTTGATGCGTGCGTGTGTTGGTAATACTATTAGGAGGAGACCAGCGCCGGAACGGTCTGGATCCTCCTGATCCCCCAGTTTTTATTCCCCGCAAGGAGGGGAACATTTCGAAGGGGTAAGAGAAACCCCCACTGATGATACTCTCGGCTTTGGTGGTGTAGACAGTGCAAATTCTGAGAGAATTCCGATCCTCATCGAACGAACTTAGACAGGCTGCGTGTTGGAGCGCAAAGGCGGAAAAGGAGTCGAGTCTGACGAATCATACGCTTTCTGCACCAAAAACGGCAGATGGTCGCGTGGACCTACTCCTTGCTTCCTCTCTCGCAGAATAGAGCTGAACCGAGCGGACCCTCTGCGCCAGCATGAGGAGCGAATGGACCAAGGGTTGGTTGAGCTGACCCCCATCGTAAATGACCCCTGATTGGTATTTTCGATGCTGGCCGGATGGAAATGTGCTGTTTCTAAGGCGGCAGAGTGGGTGCCGACGTGTTGGCACCGTTGACACACACGAACGCAACAGCAAAGCCTGGAAAGCGGACGGGAGAAGGAGTGCATTGCCGAACGATGAGAGCGTGATTTTCATCATCAGACCTCTGATTCGACTGTAAACGACGCTGTTGAGAAGAGAAGGAAACCATCCCCTCATCTGTCCCTTGCACCCCCCCATTAAATGTTATAGTGCAGCAAGCGGAGAAGTCTACCTGCTAATGATGGGAAACGAAGCAGAAGACCGATTCCTCTTACCTAATTGAAGTGCTCTGCGAAAGAATCATCCCCCACCACCTCCTCCTAGCTCATGCGAGAGGCTTAACCTTCCAATCTCTGGTTCTGCGAGTCGGCGAAAAACATGCACACCGGTCGAATGGGTTTAAGACGGGCCGAAGAGCTTGAAATGGGAGAGAAGGGAAATGGAGCTACGGGTTAAGAGAACCAGTTTGGGAATCGGCTGGCGCAGATCGATCTTCGACTTTTCCGCGTTGAGTTGCGTCTAAGACCCAACAAAAGCAATCGAGACGTTAGTCGACCGAAAATTGTTAGTCTCATCCACCCCGCCAACTCCAGCGCTGCACGGCACGGCGACCCGGAATCTTGGATGGCACGGGGGTTCCATCATCCCCTGCGCTCTATATCCTTGACCTCATGACCTCCTACTTGGCTTTCCAGTATAGGAAAATACATACCTAGGTACCTACCAACCTAGGTACAAGGACGAATCAATCGGCCACAGGAGCAGCAGAAGGGGATGCATTCCATGGCACTTGATGTTGCACAGCGTGCTTGGGTTTGCCAACTGTTAGGTTGGACAGTGTTTCATGCAGGTGCAAGCATGCGAAGGGTCGGTCGGTTATGTTGTCGACGTCTCATCACCTGCTTTGTTGTTCCTCGATCCCGTCTTCCCGCAGCCGCCTTCCCCCGAAGACCTCCGAATGCTCCGACTGACTGGCCGTCATTGCCTCGTCATCAGTTTCCCTGGCCCCATTGCGGGGGAAGCCAATATGGAATTTGTGGAGTGATCCATACGACGCCCAGCATTCCAGGGTTCGGGGGAGTGACCTAGAGCTAGCCCCCGCCAAGCGAACAAAACCCACTAACTAACCGGGCGGCCAGTGCGCCCTCACACGCTATGGAGTCAATCTGTGGGGGTCATCATTCATCATCAGTCACCAAATTTCTTCCTGCTCCCAAGCTCCCAAGCACGACGAGCTAAATCGAAGCCAAGTGCGACCCGAGAAGCAGGTATCCTTGCCTGGGCCTTCCGCAGGTTTACTCTTTAAGTTTCACATTGTTTGGATGGCTGGTCCCTCCCGCTTTCCTCCTTTCCATCTTCCCAGCTTCGAGAGTGGTGTGGTGGGGTATGGGACAAGTGGACAAGTGGACAAGTCGGGTGCTTCAAACCGCTCTCCAGAGTCGTCCTCCCCTCTCACAGTCCGGTCCCCTCGCCTTCCCATCCATACCAATACCAGCAACAACCACGCGACCATCCCTTCTTTCCAGTCGGTGCTGCCCGCCCTATTCCACTCACGGCAACTACAGACGGGACGGCTATGCAGCTATACGGTGGTGTTTTCCCACGTTGCACAGCTCCTGATGCGGAAAACTGTCCGTCGAAAGTCGGACGGTGGACCTAACGTCGGCGCCTGGCGGGGCATCCATAAGGTCAAGGCAGGTCTGTCCCCGGCTCAAACCATGGATAGAAGAAGGTAAGACAGGCCAAGCGGAAGTTACCTGCCTGTCCTTGCAGATACATGTACCGTACCTGCCTCCTTTGCCTGCACGTCACTCCCCGATGTCCAGATCGTCGCGTCTGTGGTGCAGGCGTACCAAGTATTCTTTCCTTCACTCTCCCTTTCTCGTGGAAGGAACAAAAGGCCGGACGGAAGAACTTGGTGGCTGTTCCCATCCACCACCGGCAGTGATTCCTTCCTTCACTTTGAGGTTGTGGTTCCCGTCACGCCGTTCTAGCGTCAAGTTGTCATATCCCAGCCTGCTTCTTGCTCTCCGCACAGAGCTGGGGGGCCAGAATCGCCCCAAGTTATCTTCTTCATATCCATTTATCTCTCCCCGGGTTCGTCATAGGACATCTATATCGTTCTAAAACCCAAACCCCAAAGCCCCTCTCTCCCTCCACGTCCAACAAGCCAGCTGCATGCAGACCATAGGCAGACAAACTGCACCATACCCCAACCTGTTCTGCACTTCCCATACACCCCTTCACCGACCTTGACCTACCTACCAGCAAGCCACCAGCAACAAACCTCCCTTCTTCCCTTCTCCCTCTCTCCTTTCACAGCCACCAAACCATGCCCCCATCAGCAAACTTCAACGGCGCGGCGTCGAACGGCGCCTCGCCTGCCCCCATCCTCGGGCCCGGCATCTATGTCCCCACAGTAGCCTTCTTCCAGCCTGACGAGTCCGTTGACGTGGCCACCACGGCCTCTCACGCCACCCGGCTGGCCAAGACAGGCATCGCCGGCATCGTCACCCAGGGCTCCAACGGCGAGGCGGTGCACCTCTCCCGCGAGGAGCGCAAGCTCATCAACATCACGACGCGCCAGGCGCTCGACGTGGCCGGCTACCCGTCCATGTCGCTGATCGTCGGCTGTGGCGCCCAATCCACCCGCGAGACCCTCCAGCTCTGCGTCGACGCCTACGAGTCCGGGGGCCAGTTCGTCATCGTACTCCCGCCAGCCTACTACGGCTCCCTGCTGCCCACACCGCTGATCATCGCCCACTTCCGCGAGGTGGCCGACAGGTCTCCCTTGCCCGTGCTGATCTACAACTTCCCAGGCGCCTGCTCGGGCCTGGACCTCTCAAGCGACACGATCCTCGAGCTCGCGCAGCACAAGAACATCGTCGGCGTAAAACTCACCTGCGGCAACACGGGCAAGCTCGCGCGCGTCGTCGCGGGTACCACGGGCACGGGGTTTTCCACCTTCGGAGGAAGCGTCGACTTCACGCTCCAGGCGCTCGCGGTCGGGGGGCAGGGCATCGTCGGCGGGACCGCCAACATCGCGCCGCGGGCGTGCGTGAGGGTCATGCAGCTCGCGCAGGAAAAGGGGAAGGAGAAGGAGGCCAAGAGACTGCAGGCCGTGGTCGCCAGGGGCGACTGGGTCGCGATCCAGGGCGGGTTCGTCAGCGTCAAGGCGGGGCTGCAGGAGTGGTACGGCTACGGGGGCCTGCCGCGCTTGCCGTGCAGGCTGCTGGAGGGCGAGGCGCTCAGGAAGCAGGTGGCTGGCTTTGCGGAGCTGGTGGCTGTCGAGAGGGAGTTAGAGAAGGCTGCTGCGGCTGCTAGGGAGTAAAGGGTGCAAGTACACTGATGGATGGACGGATGGATATTAAGGCCAGGGCTTGCCCTCCCGCCCTTCCGTCTTTCCGTGGAGGGCCTACTACATCGTTACTAAGGTACTTGTGACCCGGGGATGAAAAAGCGAAACTAACCCTCTTGTATTTTCTACAACATTGCATTGGCGGAGTTATTTTGCAGATTCTTTGCTTTTTCTTCACATCACCGGACCGGCATTTTTACGTGTTTATTGTTTCTTGTTTCTTCTGCCAGTCACATCTGGACCAGCTTCGACCGTAGTTTTTCTCCAGTACGTCTAGCAGTACCGTGATACGTCCGTGGCTGTTCAAGCCATTCCATCGCCGTCGCTTCGCGGCTGGAGATTGACGATTCTCTGAGGGCATCCGCCCCATGCCTGAGCCATCACCATCATCACTCTAACTAACCCCAGCAGACGACGCCACCTCTCGCCTCCCCTCCCTTGACCCTAAGACACCTACCGCAAAGAGAAATGCCGGATAAGTTCGCCATGGCATGAACGCCCCCAAACCCTCAAAACTCTGGCCAGGGTGACAGATAACACGGGCAAGGACTACTGGCCGCGGTGCGTCCGAATTTCACACAGCACCCTTCTTCATCCCGCTCTGTGCTCCCATCCATCCGTACATCCCACCCCGCACGCTCCCATCGAAAAGAGCGCGGGATGATGTGATCAGTCGTTTTTTTCAGCACTGTTACACGGCGTGATGCGGCTTCCCAGTTATCTTTCCACCTCGGGAGGGCGGTTACACGGGACGCTAGGATCATCCATCCCACGCAGCAACTCCGCGGGATGATGTGTTCCACGAGGGGGAATATCTTTGCCGGATATGGTTCGATGGCGCGGGGTGCTGCGGGATGGATAGATAGGGAGTTTTGTTTAATGCTAACTGAGGAACGGAAGGGGACAAAGACCAGTGCATTGACCGAGTTTGGCCAGTTCGGACGGAACCCGCTTCCGACTGCAGAGTTCCGTTTTACGGACGGCCACTCTAGGTAGGCCGGATTTCGGCAGTTGGCGAGAGGATGGGGGATGTGATTCCATGGGGAAATATCGCGCAAGATGAGGTCGTCTGGAGGCAGGGAGGGCTTGACCGACCGCAAGTGATCGATCATGAAGTAAGCGTCCTGATCCGGTGTCCCATCCGCTCTGCGAGCTCGAACGACGACGGAAGGCACCGTATTCAGGCAGGGAGACGAGGCATCGACGATAGATGACGTTCTGGCAGCAGGTGAGAGCGAGGAAGATGCCCGCCGAGGGGTGGCTACACACGTTCATGGCACGGCCCTAAGAGCGCATATCGCGTGACGCCCCGACGGGAGCCATCCATCTCTGATCAGAAGAGTCATCAGTGATTGCCCCCAACCCTCCAAAGACGCAACCAGCCCAAAAGTCCCTGGATCCGGACAATTTTTTCCACTCCACCCCACCAACATACACGCTCCTCCCCAAACCAGCCTCCATGCCTTCTGTGCTCTCGCATCCCCTCCTCGCAGCCTCCACAGCTTGTCCCCAACCACCGTTCGTCTCCGCGGACGCGCCCAGGAACAGATCCAGCGCATCCACGACCGTCCGGTCGCCCGGCTGCGCGGGCGTGTACGTCGACAGCTGGCACATGGCTCTCTGCAGAGCCGTCGCCCAGACGGCCGCGTCGGCTAGTTATTTACTTCTTTTCTATCGCGGTAGAGGATTGGCCGCCGAGCAAAGCGGCCGCTGGGGCGTTGATGGAGATGGCGTGAAGCGCGCCCGAGGTGCCGTCCATGGAGTGCTCAATGACGTGGACGATCTTGCTGACGAGCGTTATGGCGTCGTCTGTGGTGATGGTAGAGAAGGGTGGCAGAGCCGCGAGGACGGCTTCCACGCCGGATTTTAGACGCAACCCGTAGTCACTGTCGCCGTCACCGTCGCCTACAAGCGCGTTGTACTTGATGATGGCCGGCTGGGCGGCGATGAGGGAGCGCAGGCCGTTGGAGAGGTGGGCAATGGCGACCGCAGCGTCGGGGAGGACGAGGTTGCTGGTTGCGGGTGCCTCCTCGTCTGCCGGCTGGGGGGATGAAGAGGAGGAGCTGGCAGCAGCGGCGGTCCCGTTTTCGACCGCTATGGGCGGACCCCAGCCGGATTCGTCGACGGGAAAGTCGATCAGCGCAGGAGGGACTGATTCGCGCCTGAAAGCTTGAGGAGCGTGACACAAAGCCTCTCATGTTCAGGCTGGGCGTGCACATGCCTGCCAGGAAGCATCTAGCTTTCAGTGTGTAAGTAGCATCCCCTAGAGCCAGGAGGACATCTCGGTCGTGGCGACGCTGAGCTCGAGGCTGCTGAGACCGCCCGGGTTGTTGACCATCACCAGGACGTCCGAGCCGGGAGTTATGTAGATGAAGCCCTTGTCTGGGTCGGGAGCGTCGAGCAGATGCTTCAGCATGACGGACACGACGTCCGAGAGCGAGTCTGTGACGCGGGCGAACCCTTCCTCGCTGCGGATGCCTATTCCGATCTCGATATCCTCGTTGGAATCCAGTTAGTCGCCTTTGGACACCTTGCGGCCGGGCACGTGGACGTGGGCCGCCAGGGAGGCGCCGGCCGTGGCGACGTTCTCGGCTGCCGTCGAGGCGGCCCTGAGGACTTCTTCGAAGGAAGCGCTGATAAAACGAAGCAAAAGAAACGGCCTCGAGTTGGCAGAGTGCACCCACCAACCCACCCGGGACTGTAGTGATGATGATGATCATGACATGAGAACTCACCCTTTCGAATCACTCGCAATCTTCTGCACCAACATTCTGCCCGCTAAGCCTCTCCTCCCGATCCTCCCGGACCTCTTCTCCACGCCCACGTCGTCCGCGACGACCAGTACTCGCACCTAAGAGCCCGGGTGCGCCATGCCGAAGTGGAGCTTGTTGCCCGTGCAGTTTAAGCAAAAGAAAGGCAAAAAGTACAAAAAAAAAAGAAAAGAAAAGAAATACAACGCTGGTTCGAATCGGCAACCTCAAATGCAACACCAATCACCTATAACCGGGTCATATTGCTGCAATTGGCTGTCCCAGCGAGGGGGTTGTCCCCACTGGAACCTCCGGGAGTTTAACCAACTAGACCATTGTTCCGTTGGAAGATTGTTGAGAGATACTCGTAGGAAGTTGTAGATAAAGCCTACGACGCGTCGCACGTCGCGGCAGTCACGACGGAACCTTTGAGCAGTGAATGTGCGGCCGGGCCCACTTCACTTGATCGGTCGCCGAACGAGGGGTCAGACCTTTTTCCCCAAACACGATCAGGATGCCAGTGAGGGGGCTCTGCTCTGTTTTCCCCTCGGTCGCATTAGACCCCGAACGACCCACCTGCTCGGCCGAGGGCAAGGCGAAGATGGGAGCCCGCCACCGCTCCCGATAAAAGGCCAAGCCGGAACCAACAAACCCCGCGGAAGACGGCTCGACTGAGATGACCGCCACCGTCTTGAGGTCCGGCTGGCCGACTGGGCGGTTGAGCGTCTTTTGGGGCTGGACTGCCGACTTGAGGTTGACTGTCGTTTGAGCCTCGTCGAACGCAAACGATGGGCTGGTCAGCGTCAGCGAGCGCAGGGCGCCGTCGACGAGGGCGTCGATGTCATTGGAGATGTGTTTTGCTTGTATGTGTTGTCTGCTGTCAGATCGCCATCTTGGTAAAGTGCTTTCCGTGTCTTAACTTTCCTGCTTGGATGGGGTTCTAGAATCTTGCCCTTGGAACTTATTTCAGGACAAGGGAATGTGAGGCTGATGTTGATGCCGATGCTGATGCTACTACAGTTGCTTTCGGGGCTGCGTCCCAAGTTAGTTCTCGCAATGCTCAGCCTTGTCTGTCTAAGCGCCTGTAAAGTCACTAGTACTTAGTATCGCTCAACCTCATCAGATGCCGGTGGATAAGTCACTAGACCAACATCACATCTTTCTTCCCCCGCTGCCATCATCGCGGCCTGTACTGGAGGCTCCAACCACCGAGAGCACTGCATGTGTCCCCTCTTTCCCCGCGATTGCCCCTCACAGCCTCAGCCCCATCAGCCCTTCGGCCAAGGGAAGGCTTTTCATGTTGGGGGACAGTCAAGATGGGGGAACTTTTGCGGGTCATTATCGATGGGGGCAAAGGGGAGAGTCAGGTGTGCCGGGAAGTAATCTCCCGAGCCTCTGTTGGCGTGGGTTTCCATGAAGACTTCTGGTTCATTATCCGATGCTTTTTCCGACGGGATATTATTTAAGAGACCGGGGACCCACCGGCATGGGAGATTATCGGTCCAATCACCAGATTCTCCAAGAGGGTAATGACAGGGTATCTCGCTCGAGATCGAGAAGGCACCTCATGCCTCTCTCACTTGTTTGGACATCCATGTTGTTTCCAGGCATTGGGCATATGCAACAGGACGAAAGGGGACTGACTTGAATGGGAGCAACGATCCTTGAACCTGACGTCGGGACGATCCCGTCCCGTCGCGAGAATGACAAGAATCCTGCACTGTTTCGTTGCTCATGAGTCGTGTTCTCCAAGTGAACTGAGGGGTAATGGAGGGGGAGGGGTAAAGAGGCAGGGGGTTTGAGGTGGGGTGGTCGAGGATTGAGAAGCTAAGGTATCTTCGACTGATGACGTCCTAGAATAGAGTAAAGCAGACGAGATGTCATGCAGGCACGGCCGTCGCATTTCGCGCCGGAGGAGAGACAGTGAAAAGATTCCTGGGAGGTACTGTGGCTTGGGGGAGTGAGTTTTTAGGTGCTCTTTGTGTGACGTATCGCTGTTGCCAGGGCGGTTGTGACATGCATCGTCCGTAAAGCCTGAAGCCGTCAAGACAGCCGCGTCGACAGCTTCTTTAGATTCAGTAGCAGTTCCATCACCAGCTACTCCGTTCTTCCACCCATAAGCTACCTATGTAGGTGGCTAAACACCGAATCTTGTAAGACGAGACGTCAAGCCTGCGAAAATAACCAGCTGCTTCATCTACGAGTTGTTCGCACCCGACAGCCGCGTCGCCGTCGTGACGGGCGGCACGCGTTCCATGGCCCTAGCCGTCACCGAAGCTGGCGGACATCATTGTAGTCAAGGTAGGCTAGACACAAGGAATCCTTCTGTGAAACCCAGCAGACTGTCGCAGGCGAGCGGACAAGGACCAAACGCACATCAAACAGCGCGACGAGAACAATCAAAAGACAAAGAAGAAAATCGAGTCCCTCGGCCGCAAAGCAACCATCTACATATGCAACCTCTCCTCCCAAAAATCGGTCTCCCCGCTCGCGCCCCGCATCCTCAAGGAAGACGGCCACGACGTCTCCATCCTGGTCACCAGCGCGGGCACCCAGCGTCGACACTCAGCCCACGTCTTCTCGCAGTCCAACAGGGACGAGAGGTCCTGCAGGTCAGCCTAACGACCGTGTACACTTTGTGCCGCGACTTCGGGGCGCACATGCTCTGGCGGCCCGGCGCTCATAAGGGGAGCGTCATCAACGTGGCTTCCCTCACGTCGTTCCAGAGAGGGATTACGGTGCCCACGTACGCGGCCGCCAAGGGCGGATCGCGCAGCTGACGAAGGCGCTGAGCAGCGAGTTGGCATCCAAGGGGTTCATCGTCAACGTGATCGCTCCCAGGTACATCGCCACGGACATCACAATAGGAAGTCCGCAACATCCGTCTCCCGGCCTAGGCGAGGTCCAAATCTCCGTCCGCGCCACCGGCATCTGCGGTTCAGACAGGCACTACTACAGCCACTTCGTGAACGGGCCCTTCCAATTGGCGAGCCCCTCTCTCTCGGCTACGAATCCTCGGACGTTGTTGAGGTTGTTGGCGCTGGTGTGACGAATCTCTCGCTTAGGAACTGCAGTGAGTGGCTCTCGAGGTTGGCGTGGCGTGTGGCGCGTGCATCCCCAGCTCGGCGGGAAAATACAGCCTTATCAAAGGCGAAGACGTTCCCCCACTTCCAGGACACATTCCACATCAACTGCCCGGCGAGGTGGTGCTACAGGCTGCCCGAGAACATCTCTCTAGCCGACCGAGGGGGCGCTGCTGGAGCCTCTGTCGGTCGCGATCCACGGCGCTCGTGCTAGGTGCGGGAGCGGTAGGCCTGCTGATGGCCGCGATGCTGCGTGTTATGGGCGCTAGCAGAATCACCATCGCGGGCGTCGAGGCCGCGCATCGAGTTAACCGTCAGGAACGGCTTCGCGGACAGCGCCGTCGTTGTGCCGCGCAGGCTGACGGCGGCGCGGAACGCGTCTGCCGAGGAGAGGCTAGCCAACGCGCAGGAGAACGCCGAGCTGCTGCGGTCAAGCAGGGGGGAGTAGACGGAGAAGGAGGATGATACTTCGGTACTGCACCAGCCTCGAGGCCTGCGTGCAGGTGAGAATCTACGTGTGCACGCCGGAGGGACGCTTCATGCTCTTGCAATGGGCCCGCCCGTTCAGACGCTGCCGGTAGCCACAGCGGCGCTTATGGAGGTCGACCTAGTGTGCGTGTTCCGGTTCGCGAACACGTACCAGTACGGGATCGACTTGCTGAAGCAAAGAGAAAAGGATGGGACGTCTGACATCGCGAAGCTAGCGATCGATCGGTTCTGCGGATAAGAGAAGGCCGCGGACGCGTTTGAGGCTGCGGAAGGCCCATTGAAGGGGGGATTTAGAGTTGAAGGTTTCGATCGAGGCGTGAGGTGAGAATACAAGTCACTTTCGATCATCAGATATCATTTTGCGGCAAACCGATATCGCTATTAGGCGACCACAATGTTGTCGATAGCGGTTGCGTCAGGTGACGAACGCCGAATGCGGGCTGTGATCGGCACCTGGACGCCACTGACGACAGTGGGCAGCAGCGCCGCATCCCCTAAAACATCTTCTCAAAATATCACCAACACCTCTGGACGGCAGACCACGACCGATGATGCGAACCTGCTTGGTAGCTGTCAATGTTTTGTCCCTGAACTAGGACGAATCAACACTTACAAACCCCTCTGCCTTGCCAACTATTCATCCTCCACAGACAGGCATTGAGCCTACAACCTACCATCTAGACTACCACTCCCGAATCGAACCATCCTCACCATGGAACTCCTTGCAATCCCACGGCACCGTCTCAGCCGAGATCTTCCTCACTACCTCCTCATCGATCTCAATCCCCAACCCATACCCCGTCGGCGCCTTCACATACCCATCCACAATATTAAACACCTCCGGCTCCTTCAGGTACGTCAGCAAGTCCACATCGTTGCCCGCCTCCGTGTTGTAGTGCATGCCGAGCGACATCTCCAAGATCGCAAAATTAGGCGCCGTCAGCGCCAGCTGCATAGACGCCGCGAACGCGACGGGCCCCAACGGACAATGCGGTGCGACAGCTACATCGTACGCCTCGGCCATCTGCGCGATGCGCCTCGACTCCGACAGCCCTCCCGCGTGCGCGACGTCGGGCTGGATGATGTCGATGCTCGCGTCCTCCAAGAACCGCTTCACGTCCCAGCGCGTGTACAACCGCTCGCCCAGCGCGATCGGGCAGGACGTCAGCCGGGACAGCTGCTTGATGGCCTCGGGGTGCTCAGAGAGTAAAGGCTCCTCGATGAAGAGCGGACGCAGGTGCTCCAGCGCCTGCGCGAGCTGCTTCGCCATCGCCTTGTGCAGCCGGCCGTGGAAGTCGATGCCGGCATCGAGGCCCAGGGACTTGACGGTGCGGAGCCGCTCGACCGTCGCGTCGAGGACGGCGGAGGGCGAGTCAACCCAGTTGGCGTCTTCGGTTGCGTTCATCTTGACGCACTTGAGACCTTGGGCGAGGCGGGCTTTGCTGGTGAGAAGGAGGAAAAGGTGGGGTTAGTGAGTGTTACCCAAAAGAACTTTGCCTGGGACGAGCTTGTTTTCGGGGAGAGTAGCTGTAGGTGGTCCGTCTTACGCAGCCGCCTCGACCTCTGATGGCCTGTCGCCGCCAATCCAGCAGTAGACCTGCACCTTGTTCCGCACCTTTCCGCCCAGGAGCTCGTAGACGGGGACCTTAAGCTTGCGACCTGAGTGAAGTGAGAGGGGAAAAAAAGCCGGGGAAATCGTCAGCGCTGCTATTTCCAGAAGTGATAGCCACCCATTTGTGTGCCCCGTCCGCTACGAAGAACGTACCTTTCAGATCCCACAGCGCAATATCAACGCCAGACAGAGCGGACATGAAGACCGGTCCGCCACGGTAGAAGCCGTGCCTCCAGAACTTCTGCCAGATGTTCTCGATCTCGCTATGAACCAGACAAAAGTTGGCCTTCGTTCTTTTGCTGGGTACCGAGGTTGGTAGCTCCCAGGTCATCTCTAGTTGGACCCTCATCTGAGGGGGGAGGAGGGGGAAAGAAAACTGACTGAGCCTCCATCCCGACCAGCCTAGGGATCATCTCGTCCAGTGTGCCCTCGACCGCCAGCGAGTGTCCCTCGAGCGTGGCCTCGCCCCAGCCGAAGTCGCCGTCGGCGTCGGTGATCTTGACCATCAGCCATCGCGGCTTGACGCGTAAATACTCGACGGACTTGATGGGGGCCATGGTTTGTTTGCTTCTACTCGGCAGAAACTAGGTAGGTGTGGAAGATTGTGCGAGATGACGATGGAGGGACAGGAGATATGGAAGCAAACCGGGGGTAGCTTCCTTGGTAGCTGTTTTGTTTTGCTCAACCAGAAGAAGCCAGCAATAGTCGTTGATAGCACAAACAGAGAGTTGAGCAAGACGCGACGGAAGAGGGCAGCAAGCTGTCAAGAGACGTGTTGAGAAGCCTGTAGAGGTCCCCAGTCAGAGACGGCAGTGCTACAGATGAAGTTGGGGGTCCTGCGGGTAGGTACCTAGGGGCTCTTAAAAGGAGTTTGTCCAGGGAGCTTCCTTAAAGCCAGTTTCGAGAGTCACATCCCAGACTTCCCTTCCATCAGCCAGAAGACTCGCCCGCTTTGCATGTATTTCCCGAGATTCGCCTCGTGCCTTCCTTGCCGACCCGACGGCCCGCCCAATGCGTACCGACAGACCAAGACCAAAAAGGATACAAACAGCATGCGGTGTACCGTTCGTAATGGCCGATTCCCCGCTCCGTCCCCCAAATCCTCCAAACAGAAAAAGTAATATGGGCCAATTTTACTTCAGTTTCCACAGCAGTCCAAGCATGTTTACCCCTCACTGCTTGGGTCGCTGCAGAGGAGGGGTGGAAACGGAAGTATCGGCGGGGGAGGACGGATCACTGCACTACGTTAAAACTAGGGTTTTCCGCGGTCATGCGAACATCTTTGAGGACTGTGCGGTTAGAAAAGGTTCCTTTTCTCTCGTTTGTTGCACTACAACAAGCGGTCATCACCATCAGAGATCTATTTATGGTAGAGGCGTAGGCTGGCGACGCTGGGGTCGTTGGCATCCTTGTCATCAGCTCAGACCAGCAGAGAAAGAGAAGACTCTATTGGTTGGCAGTGATGAAGAACGGTCTCCGCAGGGGGAACAGAGGTTTCTCCCACCAACCAACCCCCCATTCCAATCCCCCAAATGTCTTCGATGAACATCCCCGATCCCCCACGAGGGAGCAAAGCAGCATCCCTCAGACACTTCCCCCACTGAACTGACTCGGGGTTTTTTTCTTACCGTGCTGCTTGCTATGGCGGCGTGAGACGCAACGCTACAAATAGGTAGGTACCTAGGTATCACACGTGAACAGGTCCGACATTTGAGTTAAAAGTGAGTGGGTTCAGTCTCACCGATGCCCGAGCGAGGCGACTCTTCCCGGTCTCCTTATTCCTATCGGCCGACGTCGCCGGCCGACCACCAACTCCTGCCGATGCCCCTCGGATCCTCCCGATAACCGGACACATGACTCCGAAGCCGCCGCAGAATGGAAAGATGACCTACTTGACCTGAGCTAGGCTCTAGGCCAAAGCGGAAAACCTCACGATATTGTTTTTACCTGTTTTTAATAGTTTATTGTTTCTACCTACGTAAGGCTGCTAGGCTGCTCCTGCTGCTGTTGCGAGACTGGGTGATTGCATCTGCTGAAGGAGTGAGTGAACTCCGGGGATGTGAGATGATCAAGAAAAAGATTGCTAAACTCGACGAACGGTGTATGTATGACGACGCGCAAAAACTCCGCGAGGCAAGCAAAAAGCGAAGCTCTGTCTGGTGTGAAGTGTGTGGTTCGCGTAGCAACGGCCACAAAGCAAACAGCGGGACTGCCCGGAGTCGGGACTCTAACGAGGGTTTCTAGAATTGTGCAATTTCCATGACGGTCACTTTCTCCCCTTCGTTACTATCAAGTCCAGAGACGGCGAGGAAAAGGAAGGGAGGAAGAGGGAAGGGCAGGAGGGACGACGAACAGCGGGCGCCCACTTGGGCATCGTTCCTCGGGATCGGCCGGAATAAAGGGCAGTGTTGAAAGCAGGAAGATGTCCAGTGTTTTCATCTCCGATCTGGTCCAAAAGGGGCAAGGAGATAAAACGTCTGTATGGATGCTTTGTGACCTGTTCATGACGGGCCGGCGTTCTTGATGCCATAGTGATGAAGAGAAAGCAAACGCGAACAACAAAGGAAAGAGGCAAGATCGAGGAAACGACTGTAAAGTATCGGGCGCTCTTTTCGGCGGCACTTCCGTCTTCGTGGGTCAAAGAATGCCAAAGTCCTTCGGAGTGGGTTGGCGTGAGACGAGGCTGTGTCTCATGAGTTGAATGCATCGATCGCAGTGGTGTGAAATAATCGGTCAAACGAACTTGGCGGAGAATGCAACGCGCAGGAAAAAGGGGCTTCGCCATGTTCTAGGTGTAAACGAGAGAGGCAGATACGCACTCTCTCGGACCCGGAAGTCGCGGTCTGACTGCGAGTATCATGGGTGATGGCGGGCGACGGGGCCGTCGTCCTCGAAGGGGCCTTTGGCCTCCGTGTGTTCAGTGTTGCTTGTGTGCTGCTCGGCTGATAGAAATGCTCCCTTGGGAGTCTTGATAACCGCAGCAACGATCAGTACGGTACCGCTCCCATCATGGAGTGTCGGGTCCGTACTCACCAGCCATTGTAGGCTCCCCGGTTTCCGTCATACAGGGCACCTCCATTGTAGGGTATCCCCCAAAATCCAGAGCCCATAACACTTCCACCGACCGTCCATGTCCAGCCAGGTGGGAGACTGTACGTGCCTCCACATGGGACTTGCTGGCCCTGACCCGAGCTGGAGAATCCCGGTTGGGCCAGCGGTTGAGCAGGTCGCTGGTCCACATAACTGGGAGCAATGGTGTTGCACATCACGTGAGGAGGAGGTCCGCCCTGTCGCGGCTCCTGTGAGCGGGCTCTCGAATCGTTCTGGATTGCTGCCATGAGGAGCTGATTCGGACGAGCTGAGGCTTGGCCCTGCTGATAGTGACCTAGCGCGCCGATCCCCCCCGAGACCTGAGAGCTCGTGTTACTCTCGTGTGAAAGACGTGTGCCTTCCTCGGATCCCACGAAGTTGGGACCCCATGAACTCGCCGCGGGAGCCGTCCCTGATGGGTTCGTGAATCGGTTCGAAGTGGGGTCGGGGGCGACTTGCGCCGTACGGTGCTCCTGGCTCCACTGCTTACGCTCCTCGGCTTGTCGGGATCTGTAACGGCCCTGGTTAGAATAGATGGGATGGTGCTGGGGGAGGTGAGCCTCGAGTGGACCTGCGGGTGATATTAAACGGGCGGTTTGCGACTTACTGCTTGAGCCTCTGGTGTTCCGCGAAGGCTCGGCGCTTCAGCAGGAGCTCCTCGTCAGTCGATGGCTCCGCATCATCAGTCATTTCCGGCGTGCTCACCGGCCCGTTGGTCGAGACCCTCTGGAAATTATGCAATCCCACACCGTTGCGGCTTCCCCATCCTGTTCCCTCGCTGTCCTCTGGCCAATAGCAGATGCCGTCCTCCTCGACGTAAATCGGCTCTCCCGAGCGGACGGGCTGGCGTGCCTCGGAAGCATCTCCGTTCAAGTTCAATGGGAAAACGCGTGAAGACTGATGCACCGGCGGGTGTCGAGGCCGAGAGGGCCTTCCATGGACATGGTGTCGGGCAGTGAGGTAGGTTGGGTTGTTGGAGCTCGGACCGGAGGAGTCTGAGGGTTGCTGTTGGTGACAATGTGGTCGGCAAGCTTCGCTATGGCGCACCTCTTGATGGTAGCTGTTGCTGTATTCCCGAGTCGCCATCGGATGAACCCTGTTCGGGTGTGCTGGAAATCCGGTAGACCCGGAGGCCTCAGCCCGGGGAGCGGGGAGGGTCGTGAGAGGCATCTGGGAATCACTGGCAATATCGGCCATGATCCGGGCGTAACCTTGCTGCGTCAGCAGCGTTCCACCGCCATGTGGGTTGCTCTGGCCAGGATGTTCGTTACAGCTCGGCCACTGATAGCCGGGAGGGACCTGCAGAGATTGACACCGTGCAGCGGACCAGTCCCCCTCTTGAGGAAAAGGCTCCTCGCAGCTGCCCGGACCGGCAGCTGGGAAGTCTGGGTAGCTGTCTGCCGGGGTCAAGACACGATTACTGCCAGCTTGGAACAGGTCCGGTGCCTGTTCACGTAACTTCTTGATAGCCTCTGGATGTCCACCACCGGGCTCGCCGTCGGGGCCTTGCCATGAGGCTACCCTAAAGAATCGACTCAGATTTTCGGGGTATCTGTACGTTCGGTTCGGGCTATTTCGATGCGGCGGGGGAAATGGGATTGCATGATTTTGGATCTGTTGGCGAAGCGCCCGCTGTTGAGCTCGTTGGTCGTTCATAGCTTCAGCTGTAGGGTGAGGTCGCCGAGCTAGTGGAGGAAAGTCGTAGATCTTGGGGCGAGTGTTCTCGTCTGAAGCATCGGCCGTGAGTGGCGGGAGCTGCCTTTTCATGTGAACGATGGCGTGAAGCAGAGAGGCAGAAAGCGTGAAATCCTAAGCTAGCATCACAGTTGAGGAGTGGCAGACTGCGGAACCAGGACCGTAATCGTATAGCGCGAGGTTTGGCGGTAATGTCTCTTCTTGCTGACGCTGAAGGTTGTGGCGGCAGGTCGGTGGCGACCAGCCTCGTGCTCACCTCTACCCACGGCGAGAAAGACGTCGCAGGACCGCAACTTGGAGAGAGAAAATGACCATGGGAGAACAGATGCGATGCCTGGTGTGACAGACCCAGCGCGATCGGATTGTAATCCGCAGTGAAGGTCTCTGGGGGACTCAGGCCAGATCAGGATCTCTCGACTAGCTCCGGACGCGTCGGTCGCGCTCCCGACAGGCCGCCGACCGCAATACCCCCGACACACCGTCGGACACCTAGACCAAACGATACTGCTAGGAGAGAGTGAGAGAGGGTGACCGCAAGTAGAAATTCAATTGAGATTCGGGGAGCCGCCACGAGGTGGTGGGAGAAAGCGGCGGTGATGCGAGCCTGGTGGCGGTGGAAGGGTTGGGAGGAGGAAGAATCTTGGAGGTCGGAGGAAAAGGAAAAGAGATTGAGTGGCGGTGGAGTCGCGGTGGCGGAAAAAGTCAATCAGAGGAAAGTACGAGCGAGAGTCGTCGGTGCCTAAACTGTGAAGAAAGCGCTCCAAGGTTGGACGGGCGACTGCGAGGTGAACTGAGTTGGAGCTGTTGGGACGGGAGCTGGAAACGGATCAAGTTGGGTTTTCCAGCTCCACCGGCTGAGGAATGAAGGCCAAAGAGGAATCATTTCTGGAGCGATGATGTAATAACAAGAAACATCTCGAGAGATAAGATGCCTAGATGTTGTGATGTGTTACAGTGCCTCGTGTCGGCGTCGTTCCAATTCGGGGACGTAGATGTGGCGTGAACATCCCGAACGCGATATACCGGCATGTCTTCACGTGCAATGTCTAGTGCACGTAATGATGGCGGACGAACTAGCGATATCTCGTCACATGATCCTAACGAGCGAGGTCGAGAAGCAGCAAGGGCTCTCACATGTAGGAAGAACAAAACCAACATCTACGATCCCCGACCCAGCCAATGATGGAGCCATCATCACGATACCTGCACCTCCACGCTTGGTAGGCCGTCTATCCGTCGTTGGTGGGGCCTGTACTACCCCGAGGCTCCCTACGATGTTATTCCTCCACGTGGCATGGAATGATGAATGGAGGAGGGGGATGACAAAAAAGGACAGACGAAAGGAATCGGAGACTGCGAATTCGGGAGGAGGTCTGACTCTAATATTCGAGTCCCCCGCGGAGGAATGAGTCTAACTCTATCGTGACAACCCCCGTCCATCTTGTAACTCTCCACGTGGCGGTGACTGAGTAGCCCTCCGCATGCCGTTTATTTGATGACCAGGAAGGAAAAGAAAAACAAAGCAATTTTGTTGATCCATCCCACCGATCCTCTCCAAAAAATGCCGATCCATCTTTGACTTTTGTCATCCTTCCATTCGTCCATGCGTCCATCTCTTCAACAGGACAAAAACACCGAAGAGCACGAACAACACCGATAAAAGCAACATAACTAAGGTACCTCGAGGGAAAGGACCAAAAAATGCATCATGTAAATAGATGCTGATATCTATCGCTAAGGATAATATCGATGGAGAAGAGACTAGAAAGCAGTAATGGTGGCCGTTGGTGCGACGACAGACACCGACCGGCCAGAAGAAAAGCTTTCCGCGGTAGGAATAGCTATCACACGAGAAGAAAGTTTCGTCACCCATACGGCTCGGGCTCGGACATGATGCAACACAAACGGCGGCTCCGGTGGTTCTACCTGGTGCGCAGGTCGGCGACGTGGAACTCTATTTGCTCCGACATGTAAACGTGGCTGACCGGGTGGACGGCGCTTCGGTACAGCTCGCTCTCGGGAAGGTCGTGCTGGTGAAAAGTGTTCGTGTGGGGGCAGCGTAGGATGTGCGGCAGGCCTGGCGGGTCGGTGAGGCGGAAGATGCCGAATCTGGTTCGTTCCGTGGGGTTTAGTTAGTGTATGGACCGGACGAAGAGAATACAAAGAAAGCCATGTACCGTCATCAGACGAATGAATGTGACAAGGTGGAGGAAGAAAAGGACGCAGAAAATACGTACGAAGGCTCGAATTTCGGAGCACACACGATAGCGATCGACTCGGGGGAGATAGCCTGGTACCCCGCGTGCGTGTGCAGGTCGCGCGAGCTCATGAAGCAGGTCTGCGTCGGGTGGGTGTGGATCCAGCCGATGACGATCATGTTCTCGCGCTCGCAGAAGTCGTAGATCTGGAACTCGTCCTCCGTCTCGCACGTGTCGGGGGTACATGTCTGGGTGGGGATCAGCAACGCGGACACGAAGAGCGCGTTGTTGATCGGCCGGCCGCAGATGACGCCGCACAGCTCCAGGCCCTTCTTGGTGTTGGGAGCCGCGATCTTGAGGAACTCGTCCTTGAGGTGGTTGGGCACGAAGATGGGGCGCAGGGCCTTGCCGCCCTCGGTGTAGCCCGCCGGCAGGAATGTGATGTTCTTGCGCTTCGAGAGGTCGGTGATGGCTTTGTCTACGGAGGTGGTCTTGTTGGTATGGGTTGTTGTCGTTGGTTCGGCGGGATACTTAGGTGGGACTTTCGGCGCGGCCTCGGCGGGCGACGTCGGCTCGTCCATGCTGTCGTGGCGATCAGGCTTTCTGGGGAGCGGGGGTGGAGGGCGTGTGGGTCGTGATTCGAATGACGAGGCCGCGCTCGTGTACCGTTCCTTCGGTGGTATTGCAGGTTGGGAGTATTGGTCGGGGCGGGGTGGCCTGACCGGGCTGGGATCGTACTGAATGGCGGACGACTTGTTGATGGAGGGGTAGTAGTACGAGTGCGGTTGGAATGAGCCTGGTGGTGGTGACGTGCGGCGGGACCGGCTGCTTGACCGACGGCGGCCGGATCGGCTGAAGTCTTCTACCTTGATGGCCGACGTGTCATTGCTCCTGTCTAGCCGTCGTCTCGTTTCCTGTAGCCTCCGTTGGAGGTCGTCTATCCCGTCGGGACCACTTCGCGACCCGCCTCCAGCGTCCCAGTCGTCCCAAACGCCCGCACTTCGGCGCTGGTGCTCCTCCTGAGCAGACACGCCGGCCTGACGGATCGAACGTCTCGCGGCATCGCGACGGCGGAAGTCGTCCTTGGCCAGACTGATAGCGAGTTCCTGATTGTTTCCGGCGTCCAACAGCTGAGCCTGGGTCTCACGGTTCCACGACAGGGCCGCATCTCTAGCGGCGTACCTACCGTACCGTGACGTGTCTTGCGACTGAGACTCGACCTGTCCGGCCGCGGACATCCTTTCCCACTCATCGTAGGCCGCGACAATCCGAGGCTTGATCTCCTCCAGCTCGGCCATTATATCAGGTAGGCGATCGCGAAGCTTCTTCAGCTGGCGTCTGCCTTCAGGCGTCTTCGCGAGGGGGTGGGAGGGAAATCGGTCCATTACGAGCGTGCAGTGTCGGAGGAGGAGGAGATACGCCTTCGCGAAGCTGCCCTCCTCCTTGTATATCTCGCCCTACACCATGGCAACAATCGAGCATCAGTTAGCGTGTGGTTGGACCTTATGCGGGGTGTTGGCGGCACGTTGGGCGCTCGGGCTCGGGATGGGAGGCGTAGCGTGGAGAGCGGAACGTACCTCGCGCTGCAGGGTGTCAGCGGCCCCGACCCAGTGCTTCAGGGAGATGTTCCCATTGAAGTCAAACTTTTCGGCCTCTTCCCTGATCTCGGATATCTTCATCGGCCTGCGCGGCCGATTTGAGAACTCGAGGCTGCCGTCCATCCTGAGCGCGATTCTATTGCAAACCGGCCGTCGACGGTGAGTGGCGCGGCGAGCTTCGAAACGCTGTTGGGACGGTCGGCACCCCGCTCAAGTCGGTTGGATTCCTACGAGCTCCAGGGCCTCCAGTCAGGTCGATTTAGGGTGCGAACATGACGCAGGAAAAGAGAGACAGCAATCAAATACTGGTAACAAAGAAAGAAATAGGGAAAATATTGTTGCAGCCTAGTAGGGGATTGCGTAAGTCGGATTCGTAGGGGAGCGTGTTGGCGGCACGTTCCAAGTTCCAGGCACGACGTCCTCTTGCGGCGAGGCTGATTGCTCATTGATGAGTTTGATCCAGCTTGGCGCTTCAGGACCCCGCGATTTGCGCTCGACAACACGCCAATGACGTGAGCTCGTGACTCCGCCCCTGTTCAAGCTAGCACGTGATTATGCTGATGCACCACGGGTTCTCCCGCCCACCTCCATCCAGAAGACACAGCAGGAAAAAAAGAAGCCTGCAGGTACTCAAGCTGTCAGAGGGACTCTTTTAACAATAGCTGTTGCGAATAGCATCATCTTTGAACCTACGTATTGCATGGGGACTCTGTTTCTCCGTGCGCCGATCCGAAGCTCTGTCGCTTCTGACCTGCAGGATGCGATGACAGCTGAATGATGTCAGGAGGGGCCCTTGCAGCCAACATCTTTCTTTAACCCTATGGATTCCAGCTACACGAGACTTTTATTAGACGGAGATCGTTTCAATCCATTCGATCTGATGAAGCTATAGAAAATGTCGTAAGCGCTCAAAAATCGACTGGAAAAGCAATCATGGCGTTGATTTCATTTAACAGAGGAGACTGATCTCAAAGCACGGATGCAATTCTCCAGGTGGCCAAGCAAGCCAGCCTGGCAGCCCACATTCAATCATCAATCGGGTGATTTCGGTACGTGGATCAGGTGGTGCGACCTCACCCACCGTGCTGCCAACACTGGCCCGTACCATCACCGCCAGAACACAGCCATCAGGGGCAGCTGGCACCCACTCGCCCAAAAAATCGCCGCTCGCCGCCTCCCTCTTTGGCCGCCGGTTGGTCGGGCGGACCCCTCTCAGCAGGTCCTGTCGATCCAGCGGCTGTTTCTTGCAGCAAAACACGAGATATTTTGCTCACATCGTAGCTTATCTGTCGCAGGTCTTCGCCGCTGAATAACGTGTACTGTATGTGCATGCAATGTGGCGCGTGTAGCTTCCATCCTAAGTTCCAACCTTCCTTCCCTTCCACAACAACGTCCGCCGAGACCGCCCGTATCGTTGACGTTGACAGTACAAAGTGACCCCCCACGCTTCCTATGTCATCGATATCTTCCGAAATGGCGGTCGACAACTCCCTCCAACTGTCAAGCTTTTTATCCCTCCGGCGATTTGACCTAATGACAGGGGAAAGAATGTGGGTTCACTAGTTGTCGATATGGGCTGAACATGGGCAGATCCTGGTTCCTGACCAAGTGAGGCTGCGAGGCTGGCCTGCTCCTTCTCCGGTCGTGGCCCGTGTCCAGTAC
Organism: Ophioceras dolichostomum; assembly: GCA_003049485.1. Taxonomy (NCBI): domain Eukaryota; kingdom Fungi; phylum Ascomycota; class Sordariomycetes; order Magnaporthales; family Ophioceraceae; genus Ophioceras; species Ophioceras dolichostomum. The sequence continues at coordinate 22,930 of PYST01000229.1, forward strand.
AAAAGTTTTGCGTGTCCCCCCGACTGTCGGCCTTTCCTTCTGTGCTTATCTTGTCTTCCTTCTGCTTTCCTGACGTACATAGATACCACCCGTAAACGTAAATACCAGTCATCGTTTGTTGAGTCAACGAAACATCAATCTCTCTCCATCGACTCTCACACTCGTCCTCTGCGCACATCACCTACCACTGCCCAGCATGCAGGACACCGCATCACATTTTACAGACGACTCGGCGTTGGACAAGCGCTGTCGGGGTAAGCTACCTACCAACTACCTGTAACTTTCCTGTTTCTGCCAAAGGAAAACACCAAGTTATCACGGGTGTAACGGGCTCCTCCCACAATCATTTTGCTAATCGTGCCGTCCACCACTTCACGTCGCACAGCCAGCGTCGAGGCCTCCATGCGCTTCTTCAACCTCGACCTCGGGATGGTCTTCATCCAGCCGGAGACGTCCCTCTTCTTGCTGATCAGCCAGAACCTCCGCCAGACGGTCTCCGTCTTCGACCTCGCCCACCTCGACATCCTCCAGCAGCCCTCCACGGTCGAGGAGATGCTGAACGCCATCTTCGACGACGACCGCCGCCCCTTCGTGCTGAAGGACTGCGTCTCCGTCCTGGCCTCCCTCGACGCCCAGGCGCGCGCCTGCATCCTCGCCCAGGCCGTCGCGGGCGTTGTCGTGCTCGTCCACAAGCTATCCCTACTCGAGAGCGAGATCACCCCGGGCGTGCTGGCGCGCGAGATGACGCTGTTCTCGCGCAGCCAGGAGCGCGAGAACGTGCTGAGCCGCATCGAGCACAGCGAGCTGTTCCACGGTTGCCTGATGAAGAGGGATCTGGTTGATCTGATCCTCGCGGCCGTGAGCCGGAGCGACGTGCACTTCGAGTCGCCGAAGCACACGCCTAACTTCGAGGACTACACGGCCGACGGGGGTGAGCGCTTTGCGAGCGATATGGGCCTGAAGGGGGGTTTCCAAATTATGGTGTTAAACTAGGTCGGGGGCATGGTCAAGACGAGACGGGATAGGTAGGGCAGGTCAGGTCAGAACGGACAGGGAACAACAGGACGGGACGAAATTGTCTATCGGCTGCGTTTCTTCTCAGTGTGTCTTGAGGTGCATATTCGCGGCGCTGGGTCTTCCTTTTTCCTCTTCACTTTTCAGTTCGGTTCTGTACAGTTAGGGTATCATCTCTCCATTCTGCGAGCAAGGCGCACGACCTGGATTCGGATCAAAGGCGGCGCCCCTTTTATCGTCATAACCTAGTAGTGATTCTGACTTCCCGTCAGGCGAAACAACTTCTCCCCTCCTCTCCTGCTTCATGCTTGGACTACTTGTGGTTGAGCAGCCGCTTGTGCGCTCGTCTGGGCCTGAATGATGTCTCCCTTTTTCTTCTCGATCTTCTCCTGGCTATCCGCGATCAGCTTCTCCAACCGGGTGCTGGTGTAGGGGTCCTGTCGTTAGCTTATTGCTGATGATGCTAGGCCGCATCTAAGTAAGTGTTGGTTTGCTGTGAGGTGGTAGTACACACATCTCATTGTTGATGAACTCTATCCTGCCCTTCACCGTGCTCTCAGCCTCGACCTTCTCTTGCTTCAGGAGAATGGGACCAACGAGCTTGTAGATGGTCTCTCCCTCCTTTAGCTTCTCGAACTCCTACCAACAAATAGGGAAGAGAGTTAGCATTGTTGTGTGTGCCGACCGGTTCGGAAATATGAGGAATTTAGTGACGTACTTTCTGAACCCCGAGATTTTCTTGCCTTTGTGCTTCGAGTTTCTGCCTAGCCTCTACTGATGTCTCTAGCTCTATATGCACACGCCGGGTTAGATCAGAGGACGTCGGGGAAAGACAACAACAGGGTGGGACCATATTACAAACCCGTTTGGAGCTTCTTATACTCTTCTGAGAGAGTCTGCAGTCGTGCCTGGACGTCGGCCATGGTTCTGTCTTGATGTGGATTCCCGAGAGTGCGGAGTATGACCATGTGTGTAACCCGTCACAGAATGGCGCGGTTGTCGGTTCTATTGAAGCCGAACTTAGGGTTCGTAACAAGTGACAGTCGACCCAACGATGAGAGTTTGATACAGAACAGAAAGTGTGAACTGGTCTGGGTCAACGTCAACGAGAACATGCGGCGTCCCCAAGCTCGGCTTCTGCATCTGGGGAGCTTCGCTGACCTCTGGTTCAGTACCCCGCCAAAATTTTACTGATCAAACCCCACCAAGAGACCGTGCAAGCCCTTTGGTTCAGTCAAGCCAGGCTCGCACGCTTCGAATGACGGGGGAACCGAGTTTTCATTGCGATCTTAGAAATGAAAATCTAGACTCCCGTTACGCCGCAAAGCGATTGGTTTAGAAAGGCAAGAGAGCGATGCGAAAACACGAAAACACGTGATCAAGTGAAGGGTGCGCCAGGCAACGAGCGAGAGTTTAGTGTGGCGGCGGTTTGGTCCTTCAGGGTGCATTAGCGCTTGGCAAGCTACCACGCCCAAAAATTTGCTAAGGTCGTGCAGGCTACATGTGGCGTCTTGACAACAGCATCGGTGCAGCAGCGACTGGTTCCTTGGTTTTCCCCGCCGAAACGAGTTCTGGAAACGACCTCTATGCCCGCTTCTTTACTTTGATCACAACTGCGGCTTACGACGACACCTCACGCGACGTTCCAGACGACACACGGAGAACCCGAGCTGTATCGAGATTCCGCTGTCGGTCAGCTCCTGGAAACGGCCCGTCCGGCTCGCCGAAGTTGCTCCTGTTCCAAATACCCCGCGGCGCCAGCTTCTCTCACTTGACACCGCTCGACGAACGAAACACCTGGCATCCTCTCAACCCTAGCCGACATACCTCCCTACGTACCTCTCGACCACATCCGCTACTTTTTCTCCGAGAACCTCTCCCCCTCCCAGGGCCGGACGGGGCCCCACATCCTCCACAGCGATGTCGCAAACCGACTTCCTCGGCCGCGCGATCGAGCAGGTGCGCAAGGCGATCGAGGCCGACAACGCGGCGCAGTACGAGAAGGCGTACCAGATGTACTACCAGTCGCTTGAGCTGTTCATGCTGGCGCTCAAGTGGGAGAAGAACCCCAAGTCGAAGGAGATGATCCGCCAGAAGACGGCCGAGTACATGGACCGCGCCGAGAAGCTGAAGGGCCACCTGGCGGACGCCGAGGGGAAGCGCAAGAAGCCGGGCATGGTGGGAGCTAACGGCTCCTCCACGGGCGGGACGGGCAAGGGCAAAGACGGAGACGACGACGGCGGAGGAGGACCCCCCATAGACGAGGACTCCAAGAAGCTGAGGAATGCGTTGGCGGGTGCCATCTTGCAGGACAGACCCAACGTGAAGTGGGACGACGTCGCGGGTCTGGAGGGTGCGAAAGAGGCGCTGAAGGAGGCGGTGCTGCTGCCGATCAAGTTCCCGCATCTTTTCCAGGGCAAGAGGAAGCCCTGGAGGGGAATCCTCCTGTACGGTCCTCCGGGGACCGGCAAGAGTTATCTGGCAAAGGCGGTGGCGACGGAGGCGAAGAGTACGTTCTTCAGCGTGAGTAGTTCAGATCTGGTGAGCAAGTGGATGGGCGAGAGTGAAAGGTACGTTTGGTCTAGCTTGTTTTCCCCATTGTCCTTCTCCCTGTGCCTGTGTGCTCTACTCTCCTCCGCCCGGCATGTCATCTCGTTGCAGCCAGTTTTGTGTTGCGCCATACGAACTTTCCTGGGACGCCAGGCAGGGACGGTCGGGATAGGAATACTGGAGGAGATATGGAGAGGGGAGTCGAGAGTCGAACTCAGGCAATGGTACCACGGAAGCTGACAGGGACAACATCGGCACACGAAACAAAAAACAGGCTAGTCAAGCAACTCTTCAACATGGCGCGCGAGAACCGACCGTCCATCATCTTCATCGACGAAGTCGACGCGCTCTGCGGGCCCCGAGGCGAGGGCGAGTCCGAGGCCAGCCGGCGGATCAAGACCGAGATGCTGGTGCAGATGGACGGCGTCGGCAAGGACAGCGAGGGCGTCCTGGTCCTGGGGGCCACCAACATCCCGTGGCAGCTCGACGCCGCCATCCGCCGCCGCTTCCAGCGCAGGGTGCACATCAGCCTTCCAGACCTGGCGGCGCGCACGACCATGTTCAAGATCGCCATCGGCGAGACGCCCACCACGCTGGGCGGCAACGACTACAGGAACCTGGCCAACCTGGCGGAGGGCTACTCGGGCAGCGACATAACGATCGCGGTCCAGGATGCGCTGATGCAGCCGGTTAGGAAGATCCAGCAGGCGACGCATTTCAAGAAGGTGAGTTAGGTCCTAGTCGTCCTTTTGAGGAGTTCGACTCTTTCCCCTTTTGATCCCTCATTCTGTTCTTCTCGTTTCCCAGTCCTCCGATTCCCATCCTAGCTTCGAGGGATTCCTGGTGCCCCCTCGACCACCCCCTCTCCCCCTTCCTTCTCACATGTTAGAGTTATCATTGCACCGTCAAGAACGTCTTTCTTACTAACTGTCTATCCGTCCTGTGTGCTCTAGGTCATGGTGGACGGCGAGGAGAAACTCACGCCTTGCTCACCCGGCGACCCTGCTGCGGAGGAGATGACATGGGAGGCCGTCACGTCGGAGCAGCTGCTCGAGCCGCTGGTCGACTTCCGCGACTTTGAGAAGGCCATCAAGGCGAGCAGACCGACAGTGTCACACGAGGACCTCAAGCGCAACGAGGATTGGACGCACGAGTTCGGAAGCGAGGGCGCGTAGTAGCCCTTGTGCTCTTTTCTTCGCTTTCGTTGTTTCTTCTTCTCTCTTGTCCTTCTTCTCCCGTCCTCAGCGTGCTCGCTTTCTGGTTGTCTTAGTTCGTCCTCGTTGTCTCCAGCTTATTGGCGACCATTGGGAAGAAGATGGAGGTGTTGGTTGATACCGTACCTAATACGCAAAGGCACCGAGGGCGGCCGGCAGCTCGCCCGGCCCCGCCTCCATCGCGCGTTCATATCCTCGGATTCTTTTCTCCTTCGGCCGTATTCGCCGGAGAGAAAAGTCCTCGCTATTCTCTAGCCTTGTCTATGATACATCCTTCTGCTCGGCGACAGCCTTACTCTTGGACTGTCCCTTGGAACCGGAAATATCTCGGCGGGCCGAACCCCCGGAGCTTTTCCTTGTCACCTCCACCCTTATATGGGGGTCCCTGGGCTGTCAGTGTCTTCGAGATGGCGTCTACACCTGCTGTTAGATGTCAGGATGCACATGTGGGTGTGGTGCTGGTGGTACTGGTGGTGGCTCTATACTGTACGTAGTGAGACGGATGGATGCGAGGGAGAAAGGTGACCCAACGGAGTATTTGTCAGGCTGACCGAGAGGGCCGACGGAAGAGGTCGGCCCGGGGATCTGACTCGCTCGTTTAAAGGGCAACGGAGGCCGGAGGAAGAAGGAAGAGCCGCTAGGCGATTTGGCAGCGGCACGGCGGCGAGGTAGGTCGGCGCGGGGCGTCTGGTGGCGTTGTTTCTCCCGATTCGGTCAGTGTGTGGAATCGATCCATGGAATCGAATAATGGCGCGGGACTACATCCCCGCATTTCTATCTACCTTGCCTAGGCTGCTGCTCTGTAATCCTGTGCGACGACGGATGATCGCCACCGCTTGAATCCTTTGCGATCACGATGAAAGGATTTTCACTTTTTGGTGATGACGTGGGAATTTCATACGCGGCTCAATGGAATCCCTACCTAGCTTAAGGTGTATAGCAGCAACGATTCCTCGAAACAGGAGCTTTGAGATACGCGCCGCGGACTGTTCTTTCGGTAACTTCACGTACCTCGTTCCCTCTCGGTATCAATTGTCTTAGGGGTTGGTCACATTGTCCCCCAGATGTGTCCCCCAGGCACGGGGCGAAGCACTCGCATGAACCCACACACCACTCGGCCCCCAACTCCCCTCCGTACAGAGTACCCTTTTTCTGATAGTGTACCCCTGAACAAGACCGATTCGGTAGCTCTTCCAGCGGCTTAGCCCTTTAATCGGGGACTGTAGCCTCGTTCCAGCCTCCCGATGCAGGGGTTGGGCGTCTTCACTTTTGCGATGTCTTGTTCTTTTGTCCCTTGCATGCATGCATGCATTTGAGTGCGTTTTCCAGGCGAATCCTGCCTGTTGGTTGTGTAAAATGCTTAGAGAGCGGAACCCCGACCGTCATCCCATCCATTCATATCCATAACCCCGTATTTTTCAGCCTCTTACGGATGCGCTCGGATCTTTGAAGGCTCCCCGAGCCCTTGGGCCAACAGCCTCACGCAGGTCCAGTGATTGTAAAAGCGTGACTAGGCCCACAGATTCCACTGCACCAGGCGGTTCCCCGACTTCGGACTGGGGTACCAGGAGCGGCTGAGCCGCCATCGCAAACTACTACGTTTCCTTGTCATTCCATCTTTTTAGGTTGGGTGTTGGTAGGTGGGCTCGTGGGTGGGTGTGGATGCCCAGATGGGTATGATACATTTGTAGCTCAGGTATGAAGAGTGTGACAAACAGAACAGATAAATCCCAGATAGGAAATCGTGCGTAGCCTGAACACCGAAGAATAAAGAAGAAAAAGGGGCAAGCAAAAACCCCACTCCATCTCAAAAACCCCGGCCGTGGATCAGTGATAAGCCCGGAGTGGTAAACTGCGCTGAACGCCGTGGAACCAACAGACAATGTCTAACACACGAAACAAGCAGAGCCCCTCACACAGATGAGGTGGAAGCAAGGGGCGGAAAACCGTGACAACCTGAACATGATATGTAGGGAGGGACGAAAAGAGGCTGGCCAAACAGGGCGGCGACTCTATGCGGCGGCCACCTCTGACTTTCTCTTCTTCTTTTTCTTCTTCTCGACCTCGCCACCGTCGACGTCCATGGCGTCAGCGCTAGCGTCTATGGCCTTGCGCTTCTTGTCCTTTTTGTCCTTCTTATCCTTCTTCTCCTTCTTGTCTTTCTTTTCCTTCTTCTCCTTCTTGGCTGCTGAGGCCTCGGCGGCGTGGGCCGCAGTGTGGGGGTCCATCATCTCAGTGTCGATGTCCATGTTGCCGCCATCCTGCAGGACGTGTGCCATCGCTTGGCTCATAGCCTCGCTGTTCTTCTGCGGCTTCTTGCCAGATGCGTAGAACTCGAGGCGGTCCTCGAGCTGTTGGCGCAGGGCCTCGCCGAAACGTGACGTGGGATGCTCGGAGAAGTTGTCGATGCGGCTTGCTATGCTGCACTTGTTGGCCAGGAAGCGCGAGATGCGCCCTTTGTTCTTGGCACCCGCACGGGAAATGAACGAGGACTGGTAGATCAGGCCGTACTTGGGGGTGTTGCCCTTGGTCTTGAGTGCGCGGAAGAGAGCCTTCTCTGCGCCCAGGATCTGCAGGGTTGAGGCGGGGTACTTTGACAGGTTGGTGAGCGAGCCAGCGTGGGAAATGAGGCGCGCCGCGACAGGGGTGCCGAGGATGCATTGCAGGTTGGGGGCCACGACGCCCATCTTGCTGTCCAGGGATTGCGCGAGCACCTTGCGGTAGGCGGCCATCTTCGTGACACTTGTGGCGAAAGACTTCACCATCTCCACATCCTGGGGCGAAATATCCTGGCCCATGGACACGCGGGCCGCGTCGAGCACGGACTGGGCCTTCTCGCCGTCCTCGTCAAGGATGGCGGCAAGGTCGTGGAGGCGGTCCGCGTCCAGGGTCTTCTTGTCGCCAATGGCGAGCACCAACTTGGCGTATGTGACGTTGTCGGAAACAATCTTGATCAGCTCTGGGAAGTGCCAGCCGTACCACTCGCGCACGCGCATGCAACCGGCGTTGATGCCCTTGTCCAAGGCGTCTAGCGTGGCGATCTGCTGGATGATGTGGTTGTCGTTGCGATGCACGTTGAACTTGACCTTGTTCCGCGAGTAGGCGTGGCCCAGTCCCAAGCTGCCACGGAGGATGTCTCCCTCGTGCAGCGACTTCAACAACTTCTCGGCGTGCGTGCGAATGCCCCGCAACATGTCCGCCACGACCGGGGAGGTCTCCATCGTCTCGCATTCGACGCCCGGGAACAACGAGCTGATCTCGGCCGCCAACTTCTTGTCCGCCACCCCGAGCACCACCTTCGACTTCTTCCCGCTCGTCTTGGGCAGCGTGAGCTCCAGCGCATTCTTTAGGAAGTCTGTGACTAACCCCTCCGAAATCTCGTTCATGTTCTCGAGGCCCTCGTGGAATTCTCTGTGATTTTCGTTCATGCGTCAGAGGCAGAATACGTCAGTCATCATATCGCGCCAGCCGGATTCCCTAGCCTTCTTCCTTCTCCTCCTTTTCCCCCTTGTTCTCCTCCTCTTCCGCCGCCGCAATCGCCGTCGCCGTCTTTGTCCTCCTCGGCCCGAACCGACGAATAACGGCGTTTGGGCGGCGTTTGGAGGTGATTCAAAGACGATCCCACAGACTTCCCCAGACTCATGATGGTGCGGAGAGTCGCGTGAGGTAGCGTGATCTGGGTGTACTCACGGCCACGGTGACCAATTCGCCAGCTTCACCATTTTTCCAAATTTGGAGAGGTCGGCCATCGAGTCCTGGACCTCCTTCAGGCGGAGGCCGATGCCATCGGCCTGGTGGACCACCTCGAAAATGGCATACCCGGCGGGGGTCTCGTGGAGCAGATAGTTGACACTCGCCATCTTGGGGGTTCTTGTGGTGTGTGTCTTGGGGGCAGCCGAGGTGTGTTGCGCGACAGAATCAAGTCTCCGAAGCCTCGAGGCCGCCGTGGTAGATGGATTTTTCGAGCGATGAATTTTTTTGCACGCTTTTTTTTTCTGCCACCTTCAATGCTCGAAAGTTGGGAGCTTGGGCCCACTTGTTGGTGGTGGGGAAAGGTGGGGTATCATGTGACCTGGACGCTGCGGGTACCTTTTTCAAGTCCCTCCAGCTGGCGGGCAATTTTGTTCTTCAGCTCTCTCAGTCGAGGAGGCCGCCTCCACACCTTCTCCCCACACGAGTCAACCAAAAAAAAAGTCTCGCCACGCCAGGCCACCACCCACCGAACTGCTTGGGGCTGGAGAAGACGGCTGACGACGAAAAGATGAAGCGTCCCCTGCAGACTCGAACAGGACACAAGGCGTTCCCACATGATTGCGGCCTTGTTCTGGCCCGCCCGCAAATGTCCCCAGTTCCTAGTTCCCAGTCCCCCTGCATCCGGCCAGCATGAGCGACCGGTTCGCGGCGTGGTTGCTTGACGATTATTAGTCGAAGCGGCCTACTTGGGGCGCCTTGTCGGCTGATGATCGTGAGCTTCTTCGCTATGCGCCGTTGTGGACACACATTTGAGCAACTAGACTTGCTCATTTGGCTGTCCTGTTTTCCTTTTCTTCTCTCTTTTGTCTGTTACTCGCGGGTATTCGAGTTCAAGCGTACCTCGTTCCGCGGGTTACGGTAGGCTAGTTGGATGTTGGTGATTCTCTTCGGGGCTAGCTACCCTAGTCATCACCAAGCCCACCGACATGCCCGCCGTCATGGGTCTGTCGAGGGTAGTCCCGCCGTCGTTAAATCCCGCCCAGTCCATTTCCTCCATCCAACTCTACCTCAGCCGTCAGGGGCAGCCGCCAAACCCCGAATAGGCCCATGTGCAGCAACCTGGGAGTGGATGGCGCCATGCCAGGTACAACTAGGTGTTGGTTGTCACCGAGGATTGCCACACTCACGCAGGAAATGCACACCCTGCACTGCAGCCCAAGACGGTCCCGACAAGGGCTGCCAGGGCTTACTACATCCCTTCACCAGTGCACCACTCAAAGCCCACCACTCACACCCTCCCTTTCGTGCCCCTGGCGAATCGCATCGCTATTCAGCAGTACTGACGCTAGTTGCACTCACACCTTCCGGTGACCCTCTTTGCCTTCCACCTTCGGCCTTCCTACTACTCCTTTCCGTCTTGTCTTGTTCCTGATCCCATTGCTAGGTACCATCGACAATGTATAAAGTTGTGGCTCGTCCCGCCATGGAGAAGATGGGTCTCTCTCTATCCGTTCTCATCAGTATATCAGACAACTTCCAACCTTTCTTTGTTGCTCCTAGCTGAGCGCTCTTCTTTCATTAAGCCTTAGACAGATCTCTAGATCTTTCTTCCGCATTTGTCGAGTGACGACATCCTATAAGTTTCTCCTACACTCCTTGGAGGCTTTCTACTCTCCCTTTCTGTGTGCTGGCATCGACAATCTACAACATACGCCCAGATCTGTTCCAACCAAGAACCAACCAAAGCCCAATATTGCATCGACTGCATCGACTTATACGTTCCCTACTCTACTGCCACGTATGTTGCTCCTGTCTCCTTTTCTTGGCCCTCATGCACACATCCCCTCCTGCCCGGCTAGCTCGCCTTGCTTCCGCCCAATGCATGCCGTCCAGCTGGAGTGAAGCTGGGCGAGCGACCATTGGTCAGGATGCAGGCATGTGCAGCGTCTGGTCACCGCTAACTGAGGGGTGACGTAGTGAGCATTAGCAGCGACCCATTTATTCACCCAGCTTAAAGAGTTACGTTCTCTTGTCGGCGCCATGCGTCCATTCCTTTCCAAAACATCACAGTTTTCTTTGACCTCCCTGCTTCTCCTGGCAGGTGTCACCACCACGGTTCTCGGCCTTCCCGATTTCTCGCGACCCCACGTCCGCGGTGCCAGTGCCGGTCAAGTAGCCGCACGCTCTAACCACGCTCACGCCAACTCGCACCCTCTTGACCCGCGCGCCATGAACTCCTCCAATTCGGAAACGAGCGGCGGCTCGGCGTCCGGCTTCCGGTCGGTGGCCTACTTCGTCAACTGGGCCATTTACGGCCGCAAGCACCGCCCGCAGGACATCCCCGCCGAGTCTCTCACCCATGTTCTGTACTCGTTCGCCGATGTCAAGAGTGACGGCACCGTCTTCATGACGGATGACTGGGCTGACACCGACATCCATTGGGAGGGCGACTCGTGGAGCGACTCCGGCAAGAACATGTATGGCTGCATGAAGCAGCTCAACCTCCTGAAGAAGAAGAATCGCAACCTGAAGGTCTTGCTCTCCGTCGGCGGCTGGACCTACTCTGCCCACTTCCCCCCCATGGCTGGTACCGACACCGGCCGCGCCACCTTCGTCAAGTCTGCCGTTCAGCTCGTCAAGGACTACGGCTTCGACGGCATCGACATCGACTGGGAATACCCCAAGGACGCCACCGAAGCCGACAACTTTGTCTCTCTGCTCAAGGCCCTCCGAGAGGGTCTCGATGCGTACGGCAAGACCATCACGCCTGCCTATCACTTCGAGATGACAGTCGCTTGCCCCGCCGGTCCCACGCACTTCAAAACGCTGAAGACCGCCGAGATGGACAAGTACCTGGACTTCTGGAACCTGATGGCCTACGACTACGCCGGGTCCTGGGACCAGACCTCTGGCCACCAGGCGAACTGGAACCCCAGCGGCGGGAACGGCGGCGGGAACTCGTCCGCCACGCCCTTCAGCACCAAGGCCGCGCTTGACTTCTACACGGGCGAGGGCGGCGTCGCCTCCAACAAGATGGTGATCGGCATGCCCCTCTACGGACGCGCCTTCGAGGGCACCGAGGGGCCCGGAAAGCCCTACACCGGCGTCGGCAAGGGCGACTGGGAGAAGGGCATCTACGACTTCAAGAACCTTCCGCTCGACGGCAGCGAGGAGAAGATCGACGAGCAGCTGGGCGCCTCGTGGTCGTGGAACGCCGGGACCAAGACCATGGTCAGCTACGACACGAAGGCGATGGTCCAGAAGAAGGCCGAGCTGATCAAGACCGGCAAGCTGGGCGGCAGCATGTGGTGGGAGACCTCGGGCGACAAGAAGGGCGACGACTCGCTAATCGTCACGGTCGTGAAGGCCTTCGGCGGCGAGAACGCCCTACAGAAGATGGAGAACTGCATCACCTACCCCGAGAGCAAGTACGATAACCTTAAGAACGGGTTCAGCGGCAGCTCTGGTGGTAACGGCACCACTGGTGCGACCGGATCGTCGCCGGCGCCGAGCTCTACGGGCGGTCCTGGCGCCCAGGGCACCGCGACTGCTGGTGCTCCGGGGAGCACGGGCACCGGCGGTCCTTAGACGTCTGCTGCCTTGACTTTTGACGGACGGCTGGCTGGCTGTCCAGCGCTGGCTGAATTTTTGGCAGTCGGTCGCTGGGAATAGGCACAGGCACAGCCACCGGCCTTGGCTAAGTGAGAGGTGCGAGGTGGCGTGGTTGCACGGAACAGGCGGCATTCTGGGGGTAGTTTGCCGAGCGAGGCCTCGCATCGGGTGCTGGGCCTGCTTGCCCACCTGCCTCCACAACTGGGCTGGGAGGGGTGGCCCTGTGGCGTGGCCGCCGGTGAGCGGGCCACAGGGCCAAGTTTACTTGTGGATATTATCTTTCTTTTCTCTTCTTTCCTTTCTTCCCTCTGTTGTTTCTTGTCACTCTTTTCACTTTTCCTTGGGTGTTCTTAGGGGCGGGGTTGTCTTTGTCGGATTTCGGCCTGGAGGATGGGCTAGATGAGGCGCGGCGTAGAACGTGTGGAGTTTTCTTCGGTGGGTGCATGGGATGGAATGATGGAGTTATGCAACCCATGAGGAGGATCAACGACTTGTACTATACCACTTTAACCAACTAACGACCGTCACTTGTATAACGAAAAAAGAAAATAACGACCGACCTTACATAGATAGCGTAGACTTGTTCCAGGTCTACCAAAGTCAGTTCATAGATGTTGGCAGATAAAAAAAAAATACTTGGGGTTTTGAAGGAGCTCTCTGGGATCTTAGGATTCGCTCTCTGTTACGTTACATGCTGAAAGACCTGAGGTGAAGGGGAAGGTGAAGGAGCAGTCATCACCAGCATCGTCTTCAGCGACAGCCAACATCATCACCACCCATAGCAGTCTGGCCATGCTGTCGCGCAATGTCACGTTTCAGCGGCGCAGGCAAAACAGATGTTCAGGGAACTGGATGTCTCGTTGGAATTGATTCATTGCCAAGTCGGAGCCTCCCAAGGCCGGAAAAGAAGAACAACGAAGTTTCTATGATAGCAATTCACCAACGCCATGAAGAGAGAGATAGCGGAGGCGGCCATGATTCCTCGTCAAACCATTCCGCCCCGAAGGAATTTCGTCATCCCGAAGCATGCATGCATGCGATCAGCAAGCACAAACAAAAAAAACAACCCATGCCGATTCCCCGTCCCTTTTGTCCCTATATTTTTGTTCTCCCGTGGGTATTGTGTGGACCAGTTTAGTCCTTCTTGTCGAAGACGTAGGTCAGGTGGCAGCGCCCGCAGTACTGGCGATCCTGCATGGCGGCCATGAAGATACCAGCACCGCACTAGAGTAGAAGAGACACATTCATTGTTAGCGAGGAACGGCGGCAATCGGAATAGAAGGAGGATTGCGATCGGGGCGCGGGACTTGTCCAGGGGGGACGGGGGGGAGGGGAGAGAAGGGAGAATCTGCTTACGGTCTCGTTGGGGCACTCGCGGCGAAGGCGCTCGATCTTGCCGTCGCCATCGACCTTGTAGTACTTGAGCACAGCCAACTTGGTCTTCTTGCGCTTGTGCTTGATCTTCTTGGGGGTGGTGTAGACCTTCTTCTTGCGCTTCTTGGCGCCTCCGCGAAGGCGCAGGACCAGGTGGAGGGTCGACTCCTTCTGGATGTTGTAGTCGGCGAGGGTGCGGCCATCCTCAAGCTGTTTGCCGGCGAAGATCAGGCGCTGCTGGTCGGGAGGAATACCCTCCTTCTCCTGGATCTTGGCCTTGACATTGTCGATGGTGTCGCTCGACTCCACCTCGAGGGTGATAGTCTTGCCCGTCAGGGTCTTGACAAAGATCTGCATGTTGACGGCCTACTATTGAGGTTGCGGGAGTTTGGGAATGGTTAGCGACAATGAGGAGGTGGATGGGAGAAGGTTGAAAAGGCGGTGCCTCGGAAGGGTGGCGACCGAACAAGCGCAGTGTGTGCGCTGCTCGTCAGTCGCCGGGTATCTCAAATGGGAATTGACGAAGGGAAGGGCGAGGCAGGAAAAGTCTTTCATCAATAAGCCGCTGAAGACATCAAACAGACATACCTAGAGAAAGATCTCGTCATAGGCTATCGTCGCTTGATGCGCTGGTGATATTCTGAAAAGAGATTTCAGCGACAAAGCAAGGCAAGCGGTTTTTGAGGGAGTTGCGTGGGTGGGTCCCGTTAGGGTTCGGGACCTTGGCTGAGTCAGCAATTCTTGGTTGATCCTGCCTCCTGTGGTTCCGTATTCCTTGCACAATCCAACAACAATTTCCATCGGCCAGCCTCTACGCACTTCCTTCCATTCCCACCCTTTCGCAACTCAACACAACTAAACTGGTCAAGGACCGTCGTCGCGACCATGGTAAAGAAGCGCAAGAACAAGTTAGTTGCCGCCTCTACTCCAGCTCCACAATCGCGCCCTCATTTCTGCCCTCGTCTCTCTGCCCTAGCGTCGTTGTAGCCCTTCTCCCCGCGGTCGCTCTCGTCTCCCCTCTCTCCCTTTCTTCTTTTGGAATGACTACTGACCGATTATGCCGACGAACAGCGGAAGAAATAAGAAGGGCCGCGGCTCTGTCAAGCCCATCCGATGCAGCAACTGCAGCCGCTGCACGCCCAAGGACAAGGCGATCAAGCGCTTCACGATCCGGAACATGGTCGAGTCTGCCGCCATTCGTACGTCTCCCCCCCCCCCCCCCCCCCCCCCCCCC
>PYST01000229.1:37662-62226 GCA_003049485.1 Ophioceras dolichostomum
CCCCCCCCGATCCTCCAGACCAATCGCGCTTCGTCGACTTCGGCCGCCCGCACGCATTCGAGTCCAGCGCGACGAGTAGTCTCTACAAAACATCCGCCAGCCCAATGCTGACCTGACATTGTTCTCCTCCACAGGTGATATCTCGGACGCCTCGGTCTTCGCCGAGTACACCGTTCCCAAGATGTACCTCAAGCTGCAGTACTGCGTCTCTTGCGCGATTCACGGCAAGATAGTCCGGTATGTTTGTCCACTACGGGAGGGACAGCTGCTTCTCCGTTCGGTGATCCCTTTTTCGTCTGCCGCTCTCGTCTCTCGAAAGAGAACGGGATGCGGTGGCGGTTGATGGGGAATTAGTCTATCGTCCGGAGTCGCAGAGCTTGAGATGAGCCTTGGCCGAACACACGACTCCCTCTCCAAGTACTCTCCGTGCTTTGTGCCATGGAGTTGATGCTTTCGGCAGCTCGCTCTCACGCTGCTCCTACTCCCGCCCCTTCATTCTCCATTCCACAATAACGAGGAGGGCACACATGCTAACATTGATGACAAACAGTGTCCGCTCCCGCGAGGGTCGTCGCAACCGCGCCCCGCCACCCCGTGTCCGCTATAACAAAGATGGCAAGAAGGTCACTCCCACCCAAGGCGCTAAGACCTCCTAGGGTGGGAAGAAGCGACCTTCGGCTGCTGCTGCTGCCGCTGTCTAGTGCAGGGACAGGGGGAGAGGCGTACGGCCACATCATGACTTGACGGGACAAGGGCACAAAACAAAAACGGGATTCTTTGGCGTCTGTTGATCTTTGGGACTGGGCTTTATTTATCGGTTTTGCTTGGCAGGTCATATCAACGAGGAGGCTTCGGCGAACACATCCCTCCAGCCACAGTCTTGGACGGAGAGGTGACATTGGTCTTCGGTTGGCAGGTTGGGCTTTCGCGCCTTGACTACTGCTGTCGGACCGCCGTTTCCGTAGATAATCGATCCCTTTTGGGCCTACGTCCTTGTCATCGTGTCACCGCTGCTGCATTCCGACACGGTTCAGTGCATGCCTCACCATCCTCCACTAGCGCCATTGTCTCCGCATTCGATTGTCAGCGTGATGCGCTATTCTCCCAGTTATCACTCTACTGGCTCTTATCGGCTGGAGGCGGTGTTCCCGTGATACTGACTTCTCTCGACTCCCTCCTCCTACTCTACTTAGATGTTTGCAGCAGACCTCCCTTTCAAACGAATCGCATCAATATTCCACCGGTCCCACGTCAATCCTCGTCTCCTCCTAGCAACGACGTCGTTCTACGCCGAGTTCCTCCCATTATTCCCCTCCAACTTCGCCTTCCGCCCCTCCTCCTTCCGTCGCAGCATCTCCTCGTCCTCCTGCAGAAGCTGCTCGTCGACGATCGCGCCCTTGGACGGCCGTCTCCCGTTGCGCGCCGCGGCGACCCCGCCCGAAGTCCGGGGTTGGCCGCGCATAGCTTTCGCGCGTAGCTGGTCCTCTAGCGAGTGCGGCCTGTGCTTATACGACGTGTTGTGCTGGTCGCCGTCGCTGAGGTGGAAGAAAGGGGCGCTCTGGGAAGGCAGTTCGTGAGCTCGTTAGTTTGTTAGCGGCTGGCTGGTGACGGAGGGGAGGGGGGCAGGGAGGAGGGAGGAGGGCAGTGGAAGTCGGGGATCATGATTATGGGGAAGAACTCAACTCGTCCGAGCATTCCAGTCATGGTGTTTCTTGAAGATGGTTCGTTTTGCGGTGATGCATTGGCTTTGGTTGGAGATTAGGATTGAAAAGGATGTGGCCTTTGGGCAGCCGGCTGAGATCGCTCTAAGGGTGAACGCCATGGGCTGGTGAGGGGATCAACGGTGCGGGGAGGTGGCACGTCACGTTTCCGTTGGCATCAACTCATAGTTCCTTGGCAGAAACTCAATGAGGTCGGGGATTGTTCAAGGATCCTAGTATTAAGTTTGCGGAGAAGCTGGGTGGCAGTGATGATCAGATGAGCCCTCCGTTAACCACTTAGCTCACTCTTGAGGATAAGGATACCCAGAGGACTTTGCATCGCTTCTTTGTACACCCATAGAAGACCCGTTTTGAGCAGAGTTGCGATTCTCCCAAACATCTATCTACCTGATATTTATGTCTATCCCACGGCCGATGATCTAACCGGAGTTTCTCTAATTTTGACTCCTACTAGCCGCGTGCGCCCTCCCTCAAGTCCGCCGCATCTCCGCTGCGCACGCAAGCACCCGTTCTTCTACTGCTGGCCACTCACTACCAGGTCACAGGCAACTCCACGATCCCAACATCTTTTCTCAGCGGCGTGCAACGAATCTCCTCGATCGGCACCGCGATCTTCAAGTCCGGCATCTTCGTGAACAGCGTCGCTGCAGTCCATCACCGACCAAGTCAGCACAGAGGAGGTCAGAGATCAAGAACACTCGCCATCATCATCCACATCCACGAGAGTACGATCCCTACAAGGAGTTGGGGTGTGTTTGTTTCTCTCACTTACCGAAAACAGCAGTAAGCTCCGCCTTAGCCAACCCCTCCGCAACACACCGATGCGGACCAAACCCGAACCCCAACGGATCTTTGTCCTTCGGCCAAACGCGGTGCATGTCGAACTTATCCGCGTCATGCCCCCACACCTCCTCGTCGCGGTTCGCCGACTGGTTCGACGCGATGATACCCTCCCCGGCCTTTATGAGTTTGCCTCTGATGGTCAAGTCGACCTTGGCGACACGCTTCATGGCTAGCGCGGATCCCGTGTGATACCGACATAGCTCCTCGACGAAGAGGGGCGCGAGGGTTATGAGAGAGGATTTTAGGGAGGCGAGTTGGGAAGGGTTTTGGAAGAGGGTGGTGATTCCCTGTTTGTGTTGTGTGTTGGTTTGAATGATTAGAACGTTAGAAGGCAAGTTTGGCGGATGGATAGAGGAAGGGTTGGTTGAAGAAAGGAGGAAGGAGGTTCAGCGGAAAGAACGGGTGGCGCGAGAGGTGATAGGGACAGACAGGGGCGGGAAGAGAAGCTAAGCCTATTTACCAGTGCGATCATGTTCACCATCGTAGCGTTGCCGGCAACGAGCAGCAGGAACGCGATCTGCACGGCGTCGGACTTCTCGATGTGGCCGGGCCGAAGCTGCTCAACGACTAGCTTGCTGATCAGATCGTCTTTGGGCTCGGCGGAGCGGGCGTCGACGAGCTTGGCGAGGTAGTCAAGCAGCTCCCTATCGTAGAAAGTACATGTCAGTCAGTCTAACACGTCCACTGAGGAAGCAGAGCGGGCAACAGGGGGGCGTCATTGGTCTAACACTTACTGGTTCGCAGCTGCAGCCTCCTGAGCCGTTGCGCTGCCGTTGCTCCGGATCGCGTTCTGGGTGGTGAGGTAGGCCAGATCTTCAAAGGGGACACCTAGGATGGTATAGATGATCTGTTTGATGGTTAGCATCAGTTCGTTAAACTTTTGGCCTCTTATTCGTTGCTCCTATCTTAAGAAGCATAAGGGAGTGGTCGGGGGCGTCTTACGTATGAAGGTACCGGGAGCGCGAACTCCTGTATGATATCCACGGGGTTCTCGCAACCCTTCGCCAGCATAGCATCTAGGAGATCATCGACTGTCTTCTGGATGTACGGCTGCAGCTTGTCGATGTGCTTCCTGACGAAAAGGGGCTCGACCATTCCTCTGTTTTGTTTTCTTCTGCATCAGCTATCTGCTCGTGAACATATATCTGATGTGCTATCCTTGCCTCCTGCCAGGCCGGTCTTGTGCGAGCAAATCATCTCGGAAGGGTATACATCCGTCGTAGTGTACCGTATCTTGCGTTGTACTTCCTAACAGACTTGGCTTCTCGCTGTGCTATATTGTCCAGCGCGGCGAAGTTGCAGTCCTGGAGAGTACAGCACCAAGTATACTCCAGCACATTACGTTGTACTCCCTGTGTGGACGTCAACTCACCTCTGGTTCATATGCGCCGGAGCGTCCATGTCCACAAATGTAGGCTTGTTCTTCGCAGCCGCCTTCCCGCCAGCACTCAGCTCAGGAAAGCCCGGCCGAGCCCGCTCCTTGGAGAGTCTGGGGTCGGTGGCGACGCTGCAAACATCTTCGTACTTGGTAACCAGCCAAGCCACGGTGCCGTCGAAGAGTGTCACTTTGGAAACTGGCTCGGTGGCACGCAGCCGGGCGTACTCTGCCGGAGGCTCGAAGTTGGAAGCCCGCAAGAAGGGGAAGTTGGGCGGTGGGGAGGTGGTCGACATCGTGATCTGATGTTGGCCCTTGCAGGGACTGTACTGTGATAGCTAGTATTAAATAATCGTTCGCTGGTCGAGATTGGGGATAGGTCTGTTGTTGTTGCCTACGAGGAGGATCAAGAATCACGCCTGCCTCTCCACCCCTATTTATATGTGAAGATTGTTGCAGGGTTCTCGGTGCTGTGTCGCGATGTATCCCCCAGCAAGTCCTATGTACCCCCACCAAGCAGCGTATACACCATCAGCATCAAGATGGCAGTCGGTTGTGCGCGCCGCCTACAGCTTGAGAGCCACTTGCCGCTGGTCCATTTGCCTCAGGAGGCAATGTCATGCATGAACCTCCGGGAATATTTGGCCAATCAGGGGCTGATGATTCACCGGATAGGGCATCATGGTGGTGTGTAAGCAATAAATGGGGTGGATCGGGATTGTTCGCAACGTTCGTTCCCCGCATCCCCCATCCCGTTCGATGTTTCTCCAGATCTCCTTGGTGTGTGCCACGCAAAGTGACGGAGGCTCCGCGGAGGTAGTGTGTGTTTCTGCTTACAAAGGAACGTATGTTAACCCCCTCGGTCCCGACCTCACCCGTTCGGTGTCTGCTATGTTTCATTCTCGTTATATAACTAGAATATCCGTCATTGGGCAGTGCTAGTAGAAGTCCTATAGTTAGATTTTTAATGTATTGATCCAAGCGCCCCGGCCCGTCCGTCGCCTCGGAAGGGTTCTTGGTTATGGCTTCACCGCCGCTAGTCGCGGCCCGTTCTCCGAGGTGTTCGAATACGATTGCTACTCGGCACTCAGGCGAGCAGGGTGCCATCGCTGCAGCACTAATGCCGCTGCCGTATATATGTCCTTTCAACTCCCTAGGATTGGGAGATGGCGGCCAGTCATCAGTGTGGCATTAGTAACCCCCTCGTGTTGTGTAATATGCCCCGAGAAATCGTCCGAGACTTGTATGGGGCAAAGTAACTGGCAGAGGTTCCACAGGCAGTATTTGTATTATCCCGCTCAAAGCATCCTGTCTGTTCTGCACAAGTTCTCCCTTCATCCTTCTTCTCCCACCAAGTTGTCCGGCCGGCGACGGCGAAACCTCTCACCTTGGCGCGCCCTGAACCCGGATGGGGGCTGGATGGAAGAACTTGGGGGAGCTCGGCACACTGCAGCGGCGACAGGGAGTGAGACAAGCGACGCTGAAGAGGCACCTCGTATGTTGTAAAGAGGCACTTCGTACGGTTGAGCAGTGCATCGGGCATCTAGACCTCCATGCCCCTAATCTCTCGATTATTATCGTATCATGCTGATGAGGAAAGTAGCCATGCTTCTGGAAAGCTCGGCCAAGATCTGCTGCCAATCTTGTCTCGTGGGATTCTGGGAAGTAGAAGCATGGCCTGTGGAGATGACCTTGTTGAAGAAAACGGGTCTTTGTTCTGCAAACGAGTGATCTGTTGTAAGAGCATATGCAGAACGCTGGTGATTGTATCGCTGTCTAACACGTACATATTATCCGCTGCCAACTTGCTATCCCTTCCCGCCGCTCGTCATAACAATATCCTTTTCAAACGCTGATACCGGATGGATAGAAACCAAGCTATGCTCCTTCTCGTTTGCTCACTTCACCCACCCCACTTACCTCCCCCCTCCCAAAACCACCTCAGTATATCGTCCAGAGCTCCTACCAAGACCTCCGCCGATCAGCAGTCTCCTTCTCGGGGATATACCCCTCCATAAACGGCGGCGGCGGGCCCATGTACCACCCGCTGGCGGTCGCCCGCTTGCTGACGCGATGGAACTCCTCCCGGTCCCTCTCCTTCAGCGCCTCCCAGTCCTGCCTCACCCACTCCTCCATGACTAGTTGCGGCAGCTCCATCACGCCCTGCCTCACGCACTCCTGCACGGCCGCCGGCGGGAGCCCGTTGTCCAGCTTGCTCGCCTGGAACTCCCGTCCGGCGCGCACATACGTCTGCGAGAACACCTCCCACAGCTCGTGGAGCTCCACGTCGCCGACCGCAGCCTCGGGGTAGTACGGCCGCGTCACGGCGCGGCCGCGCATGACGAGCTCGCGGATCTTCTTGCGGCGCTCTTCGGCTTCTTCTTTGGTGACAGAGGCGGTGGCGGTGGTGGCTTCGTCTCCTCCCGCTGCCTTTTCCTTCCCCTTTCCCTTTTCCTCCCTCCTTCTCTTTCTCTCCGGCGACCGCCCTTCATCTTCCTCCATTGGCTCTGGCTCTGGCTCTGGCTCTGACTCTGACTCCAGCTCTGACGGCGGCGCGGCGTTGACATGGTGAGGCTCGCACTTAGCGAAGCCGAACATCCACGTTTGGAGGGCGACGTTGCGCCGGAAAGCGGGCTCTGGGATGGCTCGTATTGGCGGGACGGCGACATGCTGCTCGGCGTAGCCGTGTATGTTCTTGTTGAGGAAACTGCGGGTGGGGACGGAGTGTTCAAGGCTGTCCTGGTCTTCGGCCCGGGACGCGATCACGAAGCTGACACCCTTCATGTCGATCCCGGCTATCCAGTGGCCCGCGGCCAGGCCGAGCGCCATGTTACGGGCGATGCGGAAGGGAACCATCTTCGCGGAGGTGAGTTCGTCGAGGAACACGGGGAACTGCCGGACGGGGCGGTCGACGAGGCCCATCCAGTGCTGCCTCACGCGCATGCCGAGGCACGGGTGTATGAGCGCGTCGCGGGCTTGCGGGGAGGCCATGCGCCTTTCGCGCTCCCACCTGCGGGGCACGTAGCAGTGGACCAGGCACTCGCGGATGGGGATCTGGAGGCGGGGGATGCGCTCGAAGACGAAGCTGCCGTTGAGGCCACTCATCGTGTTGCAGGGCTTGTATTTGTCGGTCAGACTGTCAGAGGAGTCGCTGTCGTCGTCATTTTCCGATCTCCTGTGCCCGGCTAATATGGTCATTCTGGCCGCCTTGGCCTCCTTGGAGGGAGTTCTTTCTTCTACTGCCTTGCCTTTACCCTTGGAGGAGCTTTCTTCGGCCTTGCTCTTGGGGGTGCTGCCTTCGGCCTTGCCCTTGGAAGAGCCTTCCCCACCCTCGTCTTTGGTGGCTCTCTTTGCAGCTGCTGCCGCTTTGTCTGCTGCCGCGTTTCCCGCTGCTGCTTTGGCCGCCACTTGAGATTTCCGGCCCGGATGCGACTGCGAGAGCGTGTGGCGAAGGCGTGTGAAGTGCGTGGTTTCCTCGTGGAAAGGGTTGTCGCTGTCGTCAGTCTCGGGAGCCTCCTCCGTGGGGAAGCGGGGGCCGTTGCGCCGCCACCATCTGGGGGTGAAGGGCATGGCGATCGGGCGGTCTTGTCCAATCATGCTCTGGGTAACGCTGTGCAGCTCGCGGTACTACGGCACGCGCGGCATCTCTAGGTGCGGCAGTATCCCGGACGCCTCGATCAGCGGCTTGGCGATGTGGTTGATCTTCCAGCTGGCCCAGGCCGATATGTGGAACTCTCTGTCTATGGCGCTCGCGGCTTCATCTGTTGACTTCTTGATGGCGTAGTGCGTGCCGGGCACCTCGAACACGGCCGAGTTCTTGCCGTTGCCGATGGGGACCAGCATCGCTTCTTCGGGGTCGGTCATTACAAGGTCTTGGAGGCGCTCCCAGAACGCACCGTGGGCGCCGAGCGGTGTACTGCTGAGGTGTGCGTCCCATGCGACCATGCTCCGGAGGCGCTCGAAGTTGGATGAGCTGCCCGCTGGCTCCCCCTCTGAGAGGAATTCCCGTCGATGGAATGTCGCCCAGTGAAGCTGTCGCCGCATCTCGAAGGGGAGCTCGACGTTGGGATCGTCGCTGACGAATGTGAAGCCCACTTCTGCTTGTGCGTTGTAGATCGCCTTCTCGATGTCAAACCCAGACTCCCTCCTGTTGTCGTGCTCGCGCTTTCGCTGGGACAGCAGGAAGTTTCGACAGGGCGTGTGCAGGCTCCCCGCGGTTGGGCTCGTCTCGCTCATATGTGTGGTGCCCCCCTGCGCTCGTCTCGAAGGGGCTTCGTATCGCGAAAGGGGAGTGCTGCTTGACGACGCTTCCGAGCTCTCGGCTGCTGGGCTGCTCTCCTCCGCCGCCGCCGCCGCGGTTGGCGCCGCGCCCTTCGGCACTGCTGCGCTCTACTCGGCTACCGACTCTGCGGCGGGGCCAGCTCGGCCAGCCGGGCCCGCTGGGGTAGAAGGACGAGATTTTTGGGACATCGTAGTAGACCTTCGTGATGGCTAGTGCAATCAAGGATGCAACCACAACGAGTATCCCTATAGAGGCTATTGTGTCTTGCAGGCGCATAGTCCGAAAGACGCGAGGAAAAATGGAAAGCTTTATATGAAAGGTGGTTCGACTGAGAACGGAGGAAACGATGAAGTTGAAACTGCAGAAACGAAAGAGTTAGATGTTTTGGTGTGTTGGGAGGACGCGTCGAGACGTGGAGGGGAGCAGAGGAGATAAATGCACTTCTGGTGTTTGGTGCCTGCCCGCGCCCATCCAAGTCACCCTCAAGGCTCCAAGCAACAGAAGAAAAGGAAGCCACGCCAGTTGTGGGGTCAGCGGGAACGACCGGCGAGGTATATAGCCACGGCTTGGGAAGGAGCACCGAGAGTCAGCATCTACAAGGTGACAGGTAGCGGGGGCCAGCTTAGGTTTGGACTTTCCTTTCCTGTTATCTGGCACCGCAGTGACATGTATTTTCCAGGTTATTGTTACCTAAGATCGTGAGCCATCGAAGAGCGAGCGCGAAGAGTAAAGACAAAAGAAAGTAGAAACAACCTCCGACGTGATGGTGCGTCGCGATAACCTCGCAATCCTGCGCGACAATGAAATCCAACGCGGCCGCCAAGAATCGGCTGAAGACACCTCTACTCTAGGCGTCTTCTGGGGCGTGTGCCAAAGGGTTAGGCCTAGTAGGTAAGAACTGACAGGTCTTCCTTTCGTATCCCTCTTCCCTCCCTGCCCCGGCATTCGCCCGCCTGCTAGGCTGTCCAACCCGCTTACCCCGACCGATGACGATGTGATGCCCCCCGCGAACAAAAGGAGCCCATCCGAGCCAGTAGCACGCACTTGACAGATCATCCTCGACCACTCCCCCACCTCAGTCACTACTAGGCTCGACCGCCCTCCTGTCCTCGCCTAATCCTTAGTGACATAAACATAAACAACAGGGCCCTCCCCCGGCTGTCCCGTCCGCGAGCTATCCCACCCAACCTCTTTCACCGTCTTCGCCATATCTGCCACGACCTCGCTACAGAACTGCATGCCCCTATACCAACGACTATCCCCGCTCGCCACCACCTCCGTGATGATATTGAGCTGCGGGTTCGCGTTCGTCGCGCCGAACCCCTTCATTAGGTCGCCGATCTTCGTGTTGCACGGCACGTGGCTGGCCGTGAACGGTATGTTCGCCCCCGGAGGCAGCTGCCACGGCGGCGTGGCCCCCGTCTTTAGGGCGATGATCTTGGTGTGCTCCGGGTGGAACCACATGTTGTAGCCCGGCTCGCAGCCGACGCCGCCCGTCGAGTTCGTCATCTGGGCCGCGGGGAAGTCGGGGTCGATGATCGGGAACGGCGCGGGGGGCCGGCCCGCGGGCGTGATGACTGGTCGGGGGCTGGGAGCGAAAGGGTTCGCGGGTTGGATGTGCGTGTGCAGCATCGCGACGCCGTTGGGAGTCATCACGGGCGCGGCGGTCACGACGCCTCCGGTGGCGCCGGGCGGGAAGCCGGCGCCGGCGCCGTAGCTGGTGGCGGCGGGCTGTATGCCGGGGAGGATGTCGCAGCCGTAGCCGTAGGGGTAGCCGCCTCCGGGGACGCCGCCGCCCATCATGGACACGCCGGCTAGGGTGGCGGCGCTGTTCACGAGGCCGGGCATGGCGCTCACGCCGTAGCCGGCGGGGACGGCGCCGTGCGAGCCCCAGCCGTTGTCGGGGCCCCAGCGAGGGTTGAAACCTTGGGCGTAGGCCATGACTGCCGTCGGGTTTCAGGGGTTGTGTGTCGGTGAATATGAAGTCGAGGGTGAAACGGCGAGTTGCCGTATGTCTGTCGTTGACCTTTGGAATGTTAGTCTCTTCAGTCTCGAGTTCTATTCGTTACTTGGAGGTCTAGGGTGGAGAGCGACGGTGATGATTGCTCGCTCCGGGTTGAAGAATACCAGCAGCAATGGTTCGGTATTGGGGAGCAACAAACAGGAATTTGAAGTTTACGAACAAATCACACTGGGCACATACGCTCAAGCAATGGAACTTAGGCCGCCCTCGGAGTCCACACTGGCGTCCAGCTCTGCGTCCTTGAGTCGAACACGAGTGTCCCTGATCCCGTCTGAGAGAACACGGGCCTCAGCGGCAGCAAGCTCTGCTGCGGGCGGGAATGAAAGACCGGTGAGGGGCGACCCTGTGTTCCAATAGGGATGTGTAGGGTGCCGGATGATGGAGAGGGCCTCAAGGGGGCACGAGGTGGATGAGACGCAGACACAAGCTGCCGAGTTCCGACGGACGGGCGTGGGACCGAGTTCAGGTGAGCCGTAGCCCCAGCTCGCGAAGCAGGCCGTGTTGGACGGGGCACGGCGACAGGACGCGATGGATTTGTGACGTCGATGAACCGTCCGTTGACGATGTTGTAAGTGCGGCCGTCGAGACGATAGCCGCGGATGTTCACACCCGAGAGGTTTTCACTCGGCTCAGGATAAGTGCCTTTGAGCCAAGTTAGACGGGTTTGTTAACGGTCGAGGGAAGAAAGATGAGATAACGGGTGTAGAGTGATGTTGAGGGTAGAGGAGTGAGAGCGGTGGATGTGGGTGACAAGCAAGAATTTGCGAAAGGAGAGTTCGGAAAGAGAAAAAGTGTGAGGAAATGTGACAGATGCTTTGCTGGCTTTTATAGAAAGAGTGCAACAATGAGAAGAGAGGGGAACAGTGGGAACAGTGGCTCACATCCAACCATGGGGAATCGTGGGGTGCTGTATGGAATGTTGAGTGAAGGTGTGGGAGGTATGAGCGGCTGTGAGTGGATGGATGGGCGGAAAACACGGCAACAGGGGGTGTGTGGCAATAACGGGAAGTCTGATCATCCATACGCCTGAAGACTCACCCAAGGCAGCGAAGCGGGGCGGCAGAGGACCATCGTCAAACTGGCGCGTGACCGGGCTCCAGCCACGGTTCAGATCCTGGGCCAAGAAGATCTCCGTATGCCACACTTCGTTCTCATTGGCGTCGTAAAAGCTGCACACAATGAGCCACGCCCAGAAACGGGGCTGCTGGCGGTTACAATAGAATGTTTGTCCAATGATGCATTTGACTGCGGGATAGGGGAAGGCTAGACTAGGGGTGGACCGGACAGTGGCCGCTCGTGAATGGCTATGGGGCTGTGATGAAGGAGTCCCTAACGAGATGTGCCTATCAGAGGCTGATGATGATGAGGCTGGTGTCGACGCTCGAACTGAGTTAGAAACAGATGGGGGACACGGCCGTGAAGGTCCGCTGCGATCCAGCTTGGATTATGGCGAGGCACTGGCAGTGCCCCTGTGCGGCTAGACGAAGGTGTGCAGCATGGGTAATCGATGGAGGCCGGCGAGGTAGTCACTGAGGAAGAGGCAAGGGGCACGGTTGTAAGGGGGCAAAAGATAGGATTGGCATCCAACTACTTTGTTTGATAAAGCTCGGGGGCGGCAAGCTGGTGTAGGGATGGGGTTATTTAATAAATAATACAGAAAGTGGAGGACGGCATGATGGCAGAGGGCCAGACGACACAAGAAAGTTGGGTCGAGAGTGAGTCCCTAGGCTGGTTGGGAACGGCAGAGGTGAAGCAGTTCCAGCCAGAGAAGGATTTGGACGAGGCTTTGCTGCCGTGATGTAATGAAAGAGCAGAGAACTAACGAAAGTGACCCGTTGAAGGCCCATGAAGTTGCCGAGTTGAGGAGCGACAATGGCGAACAGAAAAGGAGAAAAAGAGGGATAAAGGGTAGAGAATCGGGGGCGGACGCTCACGGATGGTGAAGCTGTCCCCATGACGGGGGGAAGAGCAGTGATGGGCGCCCGCTTACACACATCTTGGTGAGTCAAGTTCGTGTGTGATTCCGCTTCGCGTAGCGGGATCGAAGGAGTGGGACTGGGGCAGATGATGGGCTGCCATTCTGTCCCAATGGAAAGACGCCGTTTGCTGTTTGCCGAGAGGACTCATCGCTGGAGCATGTGCGGACTCGCGCTGGTGGGGTAGACGTTGAGGAGTGAAGCGCCTCCGCCGGGGGTGGCATTCAGAGCGATAGCTGGAAGTAACGGTGTAGGACTTGTGGATTTCGACATCACTCGACTCGTAACTTGCAAGTGCTCCGGGGCACGACGGAATGGGTGGCAGGTAGGCAGGCATGGGGGCAGCACGTGCTGGATGTGGAAGATGTCCTAGGCAGTGCCGTAGCACATCAGTGAGCCGGCGCAGCGCTACTATCCGGTTGTGGGTGCGTCATGCCCCCGCTCTCGATCACTGAAGGAGGATCGCTGGGCGGGAGCGGACGCCGATGGCTGCCGTGAGCAGTCACATAGGACAGCGATGGCCCGAAGACCTGGGATTGGCGGGATTGGGGTTAGTCACTTCCTCGGAGGGGTGGGCGGCGGAACGCGCGATAAGGAAACTGCCTCGGCCCCACAGCGCGGATTCACCGGCCGGGAGCAGAGGTTATGGTGACTGGATGGCGGAAGAGAGGAGAGCACCTATCGCACAACGAGTTGAGAAACACTGCGCGTAAGCAAATAGTAACTGTTGTGAGCACACCGCTGCCAGGAAGAGGGCATGTGATGAGGCGGCAACGGTGATGCGCTCGAAGAGTCGACGCGATCGATAAGCTAGCCACAAACTTCCAGCCAAGGGTTGGTAGTAACGCTGGAAAAACCATTGGCGGTTTCGATTTTTGGCGCAAGCTAGATTCTCCTAGAGGTTGGAGGCAGCTGACCTCGCCGGAGAAAGGGCGAGTGCTTCTCGTCTGTGAATCACAGCGGGGTGGCACTCCCTCTCTCTGAACCGCTCCGATCCAGCTCAGCACCCCCACGACCAGATGGAGTGGTGTGACTGAGCGGTAGAGCGGTTCTTCCACATCCACATGGCTAGACAATGGACGCAGCTTGAGGTTGACAACTGCCTTGGTTGGTTTGATGATACGCCCGGGACAAAGGGTTCGAGGAGGTCCGCCTAACGTTGGATCGTGTTCTTTTCGTGATGCGGCTCTCTAGAATCTTGATTTCATTTTTATCCCGCCAGGTGGCAGTGTAGCTCAAGCTGGATGACACTGCCAGGGCGTGCATTTCTGACCACTGGTCGCGAAGAGAGGGACTGCATCAACAGGGTGCATGGGCTGAAGGGGCCGAAAACGCCTCGACTTCGTCGGCGGCCCTCCAAAGATTACTAGAAAGTGCAGATTGATCAATACTATTATTGCGTGGGGAAAAGAGAGAACGAGAGCGATGTCCCCATAGTAGTAGTAGTAGTAGTAGTAGTAGTAGTAGTAGTAGTAGTAGTAGTAGTAGTAGTAGTAGTAGTAGTAGTAGTAGGATTTAACGCCGTGCTCGGCCCGGCTTCGACAGCCGGCCGTTAGCAGCCTCCCGGGGGGTATCTCGGCGCGCGTTCTATCTCGCTAATATACATACATGGACAGAGGGGAGACAGAGGCGAATCGTGCCTGGCTGGGTACGGGCCCAAGCCCTGCAGGGGGTAATGGGGGTTCGTTGACGCGACCCCGCGCCTTCAGGCGCACGGAGGGTTCGTCTGGCGGCTTAGGCCGCATTGAAGGTTGAAGTACCGGTGTTACTCCTCATCAGAAATCTCGGAATCGCTTCCAAGAGGGGTCCCTAGGCTTAAGGTCCGCTCGAGCCGTGCAGGGCGCGGGCGGGCCGCCCNAGCTTAGGCCGCGTTGAAGGTTGAAGTAACGGTGTTACTCCTCATTAGAAATCTCGGAATCGCTTCCAAGAGGGGTCCCTAGGCTTAAGGTCCGCTCGAGCCGTGCAGGGCGCGGGCGGGCTGCCCTCGGGTGGGCGGCGAAGTATTTAGTGGTCTCGGTGAAAGCCTGGAAGATGTCAGGGTGCCCGAGGCTCTCCTGGTAAAATCTACGGCGGCGGGCTCGGTCCGGTGGCGTAACCGGCTGGTCGTCCTGAGGCCACGGCCATTCTCTCCACACAGCCCGTGAGTAGCGGCAGTGCACCAGATGCTCGGGGGAGGTCCCTTTCCAACACCAGGCGCACATGGTCGCTGCGCCTTGGTGGTTGAAGCGTTCGTGATAGGCTTCGAAGTTGCCGTGACCAGTTCGCATGGCTAGGAAATGGCCCAACAGGGACCTTGGCAAGCTCAGCTCCTTGGGCTCCTTTCTCGGCGTGTACCAGAGACCCCAGCTCTTGTAGGCGGCCGACCGGTCCCGCTCCTGCGTGCGCCACCAGTCCTCCTCCGCGCCCGTGAGAATGGCCCTCAGCACCGTGCCAGCCCCGCTGTACGTGGTCTGCTGTGCCCGCGGGTCTGGGTCGGGGGGTCCGGCGGCGCCGGCTTTGGCCAGCTCGTCCGCCCGGTCGTTGCCCGAGATGCCCTGGTGGCCAGGGCACCAGCGGAGCCGGGCCTCAGTGCCTCGTTCACGTAGGCGGCCTACGAGGTCGTGAAACTCCAGGAAAGCCCACTGGGTCGAGTGCGGCGCGTCCCCTGAGACCCCAGATGACCGAAGTGCTGTCTACGCAAATCCAGGTCCGGGCGCCGAGCTCGGCCTGGACCGCCGCCTGCAAGCCCCGCAGAGCGCCGATCGCCTCGGCGTCAAAGACGTGGCTCTCCGGCGTGATCGAGGCGGAGCCTGCGGNGGCGCCGAGCTCGGCCTGGACCGCCGCCTGCAAGCCCCGCAGAGCGCCGATCGCCTCGGCGTCAAAGACGTGGCTCTCCGGCGTGATCGAGGCGGAGCCTGCAGCAACCTCTTGGCCTGCTTTATAAATCGCCCAGCCGTACCCTATACAAGTACGGCCGAGAGCGATGTCCCTAA
This sequence comes from Ophioceras dolichostomum, assembly GCA_003049485.1. Classification (NCBI taxonomy): domain Eukaryota; kingdom Fungi; phylum Ascomycota; class Sordariomycetes; order Magnaporthales; family Ophioceraceae; genus Ophioceras; species Ophioceras dolichostomum. Next base: position 52,855 of record PYST01000229.1, read on the forward strand.
GAACTAAGATAGGTAACAACACGCTCGCTCGTAGCTGTCTAGAGCAGCAGTCACAGTTCGTCGGCAATACACACAGCAAGCGGAGCCCGATCCAGCATACTGCGTCAAACGAGGGCATATGCTGCATGCAGAATAATCGTCCAACAGGAATTCCCATCTGGTCCTGTTGCCTCCCGGTTGATCCCGTCCGCTTACTCGGTGACTCGACCGGTCAGTGCCGAGAGACGATGCCCTGTCGCAACGCTGTCTTGATGGCCCTTAGCCGCCTGATGATTAGGCGGGACGGCAGACGAGACTGTCGTTGGGGGTGTGCCCGGGGCCGGCGGCAACCACGCCCGAGGTCTCGGAGCGGCGCGATGAACGGCTCTGGGGCTCGTGGTCGACGCTGGCGATAATGCAGCAAAGACGGTGGGCTTCCGAGACATCAATGACTAGTCTGCATGTGCCGCGCCTCTTCAGTCGTTCCCATCGCTCCCATCCTGCATCACCATCCTCACCCCGCCACCACCTCCGTTCCCGCCCATACCCATGTTCATTCCCGCACCGGCACCGGCACCGGCACCAGCGCTACCACTGACCGACCCCTTCCGTGGATCCTCCGCGTCCCTCTTAGCAGCGCGGCGCCTCTCCACCTCGGCGATCAGGCCCTTCAGGTACGCCTCAGCCTGTATGGTAGCGCTGTACGACACAGCCGTCCAGTTCCACATGTTCCTCCTGTCCGCATCCGCGCCCGCGGCCAGCAGCGTGCGGAGCACCAGCAGATTCCCGTTGCTGCTCGCCAGGTGCAGCGCCGTGTTTCCCTCGGAGTCGGCCTGGCGCACGGCCTCGACGGCGCCGCCTGGGTGGTACGTCAACAGGATCTGCAATACGGTGTCGTGTCCCCCGAGGCTGGCCTCCATGACGGCGTCGCGGCCTCTCGAGTCGCGGCGGGCGATGATGGCCGGGTTCTGGGTTGTGCACAGCAGGTGGACGACTTCGGTGTGGCCGGCGCCCGACGCGATCATGAGCGCCGTCTGGTGCCGCTCGTTGAGGGCGGGGCCCTCGCGCTCGTGGCCGTGCTCGAGGAGGAGGCGGACGATGTCGACGAATCCGAGCGAGGACGCGAGGTGGAGGTTCGAGTTGCCGATGGCTGTTGGAGGGGAGTTGGCGGTGACGATGTCTGGGTTGTGGAGGAGGTGCGGGTGCGAGCGGAGGATGCGCCGGACGAGGGAGACGTCGTCGGCGTAGATGGCACGCCGGAGGCGGATGGAGGGGTCGATCCTGGAGTACGAAGGGGGGGAGGGATTAGTTTGACGAACAGGCTCTCCTGCTTGCTTGGGAGGGAACAGGGAGCACACGGCGCTAGGCTCTCCAACGCGTGGGGATGGAAGACGTACATGTTGGCGAAGTGTCTGGTTCGCTGCGCAACAATCGCATCAGCGATGGGTGGCGGGATCTAGACGACAGCACCTGAAAGTTGTGATGTCGTTGGCACGTCGTTGGTTGTGGAGTCGAGTGGAAAGCAGAGCCGCAATCGATGGGGCCTGAAAATTAGCTGACCGTCGCTCGGACGGAGGGGCCGTGCCGAATGGCGGGGGCGGTGCACCGGGCTAGTGGCGCTTGAAATGTGCCCTGATAGGCCGTTGATCATCCCCTGAAACAAGATATTTGCGCCTAATCCATTCTTTTCTTGTCTTGTTCTTCTTCTCAATGTTGATAATAGCCGCGAAATTCTAAAGCAGCTGCTAGGGTCTGAACAGACTCGTCAACAAGCACGTCCTTGATGATGTTGATGGCATTACAAATGTTACGGCTTCGGATGGTGCATTTGCACTGTGCGGGTGTCTTGCCCCCAATCTCAACAGCTCAACGGTCCCTTTTCACCCCTCCTCTTTTTTGACAGCTTCTGCTACCACAGACACGTGGGAGATGTACTTTACTGGTAGTCTCCTAAACATCTTTTCACAGTCTGGAACATTGAAACAAAAAGGTAGATGAAAAGTGGGAATCCATTGTCTGTATCTTGAAAAATGAGCCTAACAAAGACTTGCTGCTGATGGGTATCGTAGGTTGGAGCTAACATCGATGAAGAACCAAGACCGAAATCAACCAACCCCAAATTCGCCAACAAATCCACAGCAAACTGCTTAAAAAAAGAACCCAGAATGCTGCCTAATCTCATACCATGGCTCTCTCCGATTCCCTCCCCCAGACTCGTCATCAAAGAACAAAAACCCATAAAAAACCCCTAAAGCTCCGGTGAGAAAAGATGGATGCTTGCCGAGACGAGGACTGGCTTACTTACTGCCACTCCACCGCCGCACCGGCCACTCCAACTCCTCTTCCTGCTCACCCCCAAAAGACTGCGGCGACCGGTCGTCGCTCGCGTTCCTCTTCTCCGCCGCATCCAAATCAGCTACCCACTCGACCTGCCCGCTCGACATCCTCTCGTCGTTGTCCAGATCCGTGATGATCAAATAATTCTCGATGATCGAGTCCCTCGCCCTCGACAAATCCCTCTTCCTGCCCACGCTCATCCCCGGCCTGTCTCTAAGCAGCCTCTCCCACTCGGCGTTGCACCAGTCGACCCAGACCTCGAAGTCGCGCACGGACTCGAAGTCGACGTAGGGGCGCACGAGCGAGTCGATGCCCAGGTAGAAGCGCTCGAGGCCTGCCGACGCCGTGGCGTAGGGGTGCATGTGGCTGTTCTCGAACATGAACTGGTGGATGATCCACGGCCAGCGGCGGCGGTAGTGCTCGAGGCGCCGGTCGACGGTGCGGTAGGCACCCACGCGCACGTCTTCTCTAATCTTGTCCCAGAGCGCGTCCTCCTCCAGATCGCGGCGGGACTCGAGGATGCCCAGGTGGCGGTCGGACAGCGCGGGCGACTCAGCGAGGATGAGCATGTTCCAGGCGGCATGCCGGTCGAGCGCCCACCGGTCGCAGCCGGAGCAGCGGGAGAAGGTGCCGGGCGGTCCCTCCTCGTCGACGGGGAAGATGTTCTCGATGTCCTTGGCGTCGATGATGGTGTCGCAGGCGTGGAAGGTGTGCTTGGAGCGGTGGATCTTGGGGAGTGACTGTTGGTGCTCGAAGGCCTTCTGGACCTCGCAGGGCTCCGTGAGTGCTCGGAGATCCTCGACGCTGGTTGGTCGGATCAGATGGCCGCAGACGTCTGACCTGTACAATCGGTACATTCGTCTGCACATCTTTGCATTGCTCTCGCCGTGCTTTGGCTGCCTGGAGAGTTGGAGATGATTGGAGGTGTCTTCTGTCTGTTGGCGCAGAGTAGCTGGCGCTACGTGGTTTGATCGAGGGAAGGGTTGGACGGCGAGGAAGAGAGAGCTCAGTGCGTCTTAAACTCGACCACCGCGTTGGGTGAGATAAACAGTTTGAATTTTCTTCGATAAACACGAGCGACCATGCTCTCACCAGGGGTTGAGATCGGACGGAGTGCGCGGCGGAATGCAAAGAAGGCCAGAGAAGTGGCGACAGAGTTCCTTCACCGGGAGCTTTGGTGCGCCATTTGATGGGGAAAGGCAAGAGTGAAGTCCCCCGCGTGCTGGGCTCGAAGGTCTGGGAGCTGGACTTGTTGGGTGCTTTGAATCCCATCGGGAAGGAGCGACGTGCTGGCCACGTGGAAGTCACTACAGGTCCCTGCTTTGGCCAGCCATCGAACGGGGAGCCTCAAATCCCACGAGTAACTTCGACCTCCGACCGAGAAGCTCGTGCGGACACGTCACTGTACCCTCGACCGTACACTTCGCCCAGGTTGCTATTCGAGATGGGAGGTAGAAAGCGATATCGAGAGCTATCTGCCATTACATCTGGAATGCCCGCAGGCATTTCAAATGGCTTGTTTGGTGGTTTCGTGAATGTGGTGGCAGCCACCCAGACTTCCTCCTATTGACAGGGTTTCGGTTCATCCTTACTACCAATGAGGCCAGACTGTGTGCCGGTCCAGCGGCACGCGTCGCCTCCCTGGGATTTGGAAAGACGACGGTGCGCTGGCTGCTAGGACCCGACATCTGACCGCTGATGCCCTTCGACTTTAGGCGAAGATGTGAGATCTCCGCTGAACTGCGACTGCGACAGTGTGCCTCGGACCGAGCATCACACTTAGACGAGCGAGGTCGAGGCCCAAGCCATGTGAGATACGATTTCATAAGATCGCCTTTGCTGAACTCCAAAAAACATCACTATCGTCTTATTAGTTACTAAGTACTAATCATTATCTATCTACCTAGCTAGGTAGGTAGACCGCTGTCCGTCCGCGCTTGCTACTATGTGCCCCTGGCTTCACCCTCCACACTGTTGCATCCCTTTACCACGGCATCAGCCCACCCTCCCTCGGAGTCGCCAATGTCCTTTGAGCCCGCATCACTTGTGACTTCTCTATCTCGGAATCGATCTTAGGGTTGGCGATAGGGAGAAACCGAGCTATGAGCTCCTGCCTCAACTCCGAGATTTCGCGTCTCTCTGATCTCGTGAATGTGGCAATGGCGGCGAGAAGGCTCTCCCACTGCTTGTTGATGTGGTCGGCCCATTCTCCGAACTTCACGACGGCATTCATGTCCATGACGAAGAAAGGAGGGGGATGCGTTGCGACTAGTTCCCGCCCGGCCCAGCTGGTGGCATAGGCGCAGTTGGGGTGAAGCAGCTCGAAGCTGTGCTTATAGAGGATCATCCACTATCTTGCTTCCATAGCCCGCAGCTGTTCCATGTGCGTGGTGTCGGTCTCCTGCTGCAGGAGGTGCATCTGGTAGGTCTACGCCTCCTCGACTTTGTCCCGGGCCCACTGAGGCATGTTCTCCTCGTTCCACACCGTCTCTCTTCACTTGTTTCCATTATGGCGCTGCAGGTCGCAGGCGGGACAGGCGGGAAAGTGTGCGTGGTTGTCGGCTACAAGGAGCAAAGGGCGATCTTGGACGTCGGGATCGTTCAGGACGTCAGTGCAGGGAGGCCCTTCGGAAAGGCTCTGCTCGGGCAGCGCGAAGTAGGCCATGTTGTCGTCGCAGAGCTGCAACAGGAGTCGGAAATCGTTCATGTTTTCCCACTCGGCGAACCATACGATATGGCGACATTCATAAGGGGAGTCGTACCTGAATGCAGAATAAATGAGCTTGCACATTGCCGCTCTATTAATTTTAAATGCGATGCGATTTGCTTTTACAAATCAAAATTACCTTTGGTATATCTTAATGTTCAACCACCTCGACCATTGTATCGTTAATAATTACCTAGATATCATTCATTCTGCGCCCCATTCCGTCCGTCTGTCCCCATCCTACCTGACAGGCACATTGTTGCTTAGTCAACTAGGACCCACATAACCTATGACTTTACCTTATGACTGAGGCAGGAGGCCTTTGGAGATGGCTTCATTCCGGGTAGTTAATCAAGCAGGGTTTTGGCTATTGATTTTTGTGCGTGCATTTTCTGCAGCTCATACCGTCGTGGCATCCCGACCCCAAGGTATCTCCCCACGCCAGCCTCATCCCCCCGTGCCCACCAGTCGCTCCCTTTCGTGGCCCGTCGATCCCTTTCCCCCAAAAATGTCGAACGTCAGTTCGGAGTCGGCCGAGGTTTTGCACCTAGTTTTGCACCCACTTGACCTGATCAAGCATCAATATATCCTGAGATGCGGGTGGCAGACAAGGGCGTGTTGCATGATGACCTCTCTATTCATCGTGAGGACGTGGTTGTCTACATTTGTCAAGGCGCGGGCCTGGCGTGTCCAATTGTGCTCGGCTTTAACGCCCCAGTCCCTAAACTTTTCGAATTTGGCCTCGTTACTAAAAACTTTTTTGGCTGCCGGTCGCTCGGAGGCTGCACCTGAGTCCTGCCGCCAATTCTGTAGGGGTGTCAGTCCGCAATCGGCGGAAGTTCGTTCAGCTGCGTTTGCACCCACGCAATCTGCCTATGCTGCAACTCGTCCTCGAGCTCCCTGCTGCTGATAAGGGCGTGTTTCATGACTATTTCCTTGTTCAGCGTGAGGTTGTACTTCTCCGCTTTCATCAAGGATTCGGCCGCGCCGACTTGCTCCACCCAGCCGTCCTCGGCCTTCTCGACCCAGCGACTGAAGCTTTTGTAGTGGCGATGTGACTTGACGAATATGCGTGGCTGTAGTAGGTTCCCTTTCGGCACCGGGACTCTGCCGTCGATTCTGTAAGAGTTCGCATTAACCTTTTCGAAACTGTATTTGTAGATGACCATCCACTAGTTTCTCACTCACAGGTATCCCAACCCTTGCATGGGGCTCAGCGCTTCCTAACCACTTACCATCGCCTGATCACTCGCCGTGTTCAGCAATGTTGACGGTCGTGTGGCCTACGCGGCTGGGGTCATTCGAGTAGATAGGACGGTTAAAGGCCTGGGCATTCCTCTTCACGGCGAAGAGGTAGACATTCCGGCTGTCTCAACGGGCTCCTTTACGCGCAGGTGGATTCCAGACCAAGGATGTATAAAAAGAGGCCGCCTATTCGCCTATCTCAAGGCTTCATTCATCGTACAATCTGGCATGGAGTGCCGTCACGCCCAAGTAACTCAGCCGAAAAAAAGCCGTGCACCTGTTCTATTCTGTGGGTGTCTCCTGTGCATTCTTCCCTTCCCGAAAGCGCCGTGGGGGATAGCTGGCTGAATACCACCTAATGTGAAGAAGAAACATTCTGTGACAAGCCCGGGGCTGATGCGGCTCCTTGGAGGGATTATGGCTATGACGGGCGACCTGCAAAGGAGATGAAGGTCCCAGAACGCCATGCCATCCATATAAGTACAGGCTACTAGTAGAACAAAAACAAGACAGAACAACAAAGATATTCCAACCCGATTCCGATTCCCATGTGATGTCGTTCGTACACCCACCACAATGCCTTTGTGCTTCTTCCCGTTTTTTCTCCGTTTCCAGGTCCCCGCTGTGGCTGAGCCGAGAAACGGGGAGGTTTGGATTTCACGGGAAGCTTTGACCGCCGTCTTGTCTCTACGCCTCTACTGAACGAGGCTCATCAAGATGATATGCTCAACTCTAGCATGCACCACGGGGTGCTTCCACTGAAAGGCCATTTGACAAGATATCACCGTAGAGTACCTCAGCGGTTGCACTTGGAACGTGTCTGGACCACTCTAGCGTCCTTGTCTGGCCTTTATTGGTTGGTGAGGTTGGAAGATTTGAAAGTGCTCTCCAAGACCGATACGGAGGGCATGCGTCTAGCCCACGTGTCCGGCTCTGCAGGTATGTGCCCGCAGCCTTCTGTTGGAAAGGCAATGGAAAGGAACAAGCACGCGTGCAAAATACTACTGAATTCTTCTGTCTGTCTTCCAAAGGAAAGCTATCTGTGCGTTGGTGGGGAGAGCGACCTTATAAAGGCTGCTTGGTAGGTAGATGCCTTGGAAGTTGATGCCTTAGGACTGAGGCAACAGCTGCCACGTGAGCAGGTACCTACTATGAACCAACACCTTCCCTCCGTATAAAGACACTACAAGTGGCCTGCTGTACGGCGACGTTCATCGATGAACTGTGGATGTGCACTAGGACAAGAACGTGATTCAAGGAAAAAAAAAACTTGGCTCAGATAAAGCCTCCAGCTAGCCACCTACTTATAAGACTGACAATCTAACCCGGCATATTCCCCTCCCACAAGCAGGTTCTATCACCGGGAAGTCTCGGGCCAGATGCGAAGGGATCTGCTTTCACAACATTACCTATGTCCTTCTTCCAGCCCCCAGGACTACCGTGTTATATTTCCATCCAACCCATCCTGTCCCGCCTGTGCACCACCCCTGCACTGCATCCCTCGCCAGCCCGATCTCCCGCCCGCTCCTCCTCCTCGTGTGCCCGTCGATCCCGTCTCGAAGTGTCGAAAGTCAGTGCTGAGTCGGCGGCTGCGTTCTCATCTGCTCCAACACCCACTCAACCTGCTCGCGCTGCATCGTGCGATCGAGGCCCGGGGTGCAGACGAGGGCTTGTTCCATCATGCCCTCTCTCTTCAACATGAGATCGTCCTTCTCTCTCGGGCGCAGGGTCCTGTTCTCCTTAAGAAGGCGCATGAAATCGCTGTTGGTATCGACGACCCAGGCCACGAAGGAATCGTAGGGCTCACGGTGCGTGAGGAACACCTCTGGGGCCAGGTTGCTCGGACGCTTCGCCTCGTCCCTGTTGCCGATTCTGTAGGGGTGCGCGTTGAGCTTCTCGAAGATGTATTTGTAGAGGATCATCGACTGTTTGCGCTCCAGGAGCCACGGCCCTTTCAGAGGTCTCGGCCCAAACGTTTTGCTGATGGCGTGCCACTCGTCGTTCCGCCTCTTCCTGAGATTCACTCTATCCTTATGGGCTAGGTGGTACTCTTCGACCATCCAGCCCTCGAAGTATAACTTCAGCCACTTCTTCGTCTTGCAAAAGGGACAGTATTCTTTGTGGTCTTGGGTGAACCAGTGGAGATCTCGGGCGTTCGACGGAATTCCGACTTCAACGCAAGGCGGACTTTCGGCGCGCTGATTCTGAGGCAGCGCCAGGTATTTCGTCATGGGCTCGCAGAGACGAAGCAGGGGCCAGAAAAGGTCGGGGTCGGTGAGATCGGGGTCCTGCAATCGGACAAGGGAATGGCAGCTTTCCGTACCGTAGTGGAAACTTTTGTAAAGCTGAACGCACATTGTGGATTGATGATGCTGTGCTTGCTGGAGATTCAGGTTTTGTACGTCCTATGGTAGATCGAGAGCGAGGTCGACGGCCTTATATGTTTCGCCTCAATATCCGGTGAATCGCGCCCCTCATCCTCAAATCCTGCCAGTTATGCTGTCCTGGTCACGTTTGCGAGCACCAACGGCATGATTTGGGAGGCCTAACCACAGCTTTCCCTTCACTCGTGGCATCCCATCCCACACAGAATCCTGTATCGCCACATGATGCATCGAACCAGGACCTGGCCGGTGCGCAGTGGCCGTGAGTAAGGGCCTGGTCCGGAGAAGAAAGCTTCACTCGCCGTGTTCACAGTCTTGTGGCCGTCGATAGACGTGGTTATTCGAGCACACAGGAGACAGTCCAGGCCCTGATGATCACTCCTTCACAGCGAGCAGATATTTCGGCTGTTTCAATGGGCCCCTTCATGCGTGCATGCCACAACAAGGTTGCTTGAAAAGGGGTCACCTGACCTCTGCGCAGAAAGCCTCTGGGACCTCATCAGAGCCCGTTTGCTTGACCTCGTCACTTTGGTGTTTGCTACGGGAATCTTGTGTCTGATAACCTCACATTATTTGGCAGCATTCATCACTAGCGCTGCGGTGGTTAGTCCGCACGGGGACTCCCGACTGCGTGCAACAACTCTCCCCTCTCCACATTCATGGGACGGTCCCACTTTTCTTAGTGACTTCCACCCAAATCCACCAAAAAACCTAACATTG